>JAIPRL010002013.1:44263-56192 GCA_025469235.1 Pemphigus obesinymphae | reverse complement strand
TTTTTTTATGGAAATATATAGTGAAATGAAAAAATATATGCCTAAGGGGGGGGGATAATATATATTTCCATAAAAATAAAAATAAAAATCATAAAATGATATAATTCATAATACCTGTGTTACTATATGCCTAGATAATAAAGAAATGGATTTCCATTCAATCGATTTATTTATAGAATATAGATAACAGCACGCCCGCACCGTATTCGTGAACCGCATGATCATCTCGGTCACCTTATGATTAATTATTTCATCCCCCCCCCACCCATAAATAATTTCTAAATACGCCGCTGTTTAGGTGACGAAAAATACATTAAAATTTCCAGTGTTCGGAGCGATATATATACCGGTCAATCGAGTTTTTCATCAGTCGGCGCTAACCCGATTTTAAGGTTCGGGGAGACACTAAAAACACCTCACTGCCATCGCCGAGTGCACCGTTTATCAGTCGATTTGGTGCTTGTCAGATGCATTTAGTGACACAATCGCACGATTACCTACGGATATTTTTTTTTTAGAAACTTCAAAACTTAATTGAGTTTTATTTTTTTTTTTACTGCTCGTCTATATAGTATTCCAGTGTACAGGATAAATATATACTTATATATTATGAGAATACGTGGATAGGCCGTGCGCCCGTACATATAGCGTGTTATTGTATAACCGAAATTTTTCTTCGACTTCCCGTAGGTACCGACGCTGTCCCAGTGGTTTCACGACATGAGCCCGTTTTTCCCGTGTTGCATGTGGCAAGAAGAACAAGCGGTTGGCTGCGAGACATACCGTTTCGAACGACGTCCCTCTCAAGACTGCGTCGCGTACCAATCACCATACGTGGGTACGTACGTATTATCAAGGCTGGGCAAGTTAACGATCATTTTTAACTCGTTAAGTTAAGTTAATTGAAAATAATATAAGCCAAGTTAAGTTAAAAGTACATTTTATTAACTTTTAAAGTTAAAAGTTAACTTTGAAAAAAAAAAAGCAACTTAACTTAGTTAAAAGTTAAAATTTCCTAATTAGGAAAAAAAGTCGATATAGGTACGTATTGTATCGTAAAAATAGGTAAAAAAAAAAAAGGATGGTTATTCTTTACGCTCAAAAAAACTACTCGGGACTTCTTCTGCCCGAAAAAGTGTATACGAGTACATGTAAAAATAAAAATACAACACGTCATTTATATAAGAAATAAATAAGAAATCAGAAAATAACTTCCAACTGCCAAGATACCTACGTTATTGTTTGATTGACACTATAATGTAGTGTAAAATAAGCAGTACCTACTACTTCAATATATTTTCTATACTGGATGGACATAAACGCCAGCCTCCATGTAGTTAAAAAGACCGGGCTCAGCCCAATATTCGTGAACGGCCAACGTCGCGACGTGTGCGTGAGTGGTACTTACATCGATTCTTAACGATTACGTATACGTGCTATTCTAGGTAGTACCTGCTAAAATTGCGTATAAGTACCAAAAAATAAAATCCCGTTCAAAAATTTGCATTGTTCTTCGGGCAAAATTTAACTCGATTTAGATACTTTTGTGTAAAGTGAACTTGAAGTTAACACGTTAATTTTAATAAAAAAAAAAAAGTAACTTAACTTTTTAACTTAATTTTAACTTTTAACTCGTTAATGCTCAGCCTTGAATATTACATATACGGCTGTTATCGCGACGGCATAATAAATGCAATAATGTTATCATATTATACGACCGACCTAAATACAAGATTTTAGGGTATAGATGATAAAAAAAAGTAACTTATTTAGTTAAAAGTAATATATAGTAAAGTATATCTGAAAAAAAAGTAACGCGTTGAGTACCTAGCTTAATTAAAATTAAGTTAACTTTTTAACTTAATTTTAACTTTTAACTCGTTATAATGCCCAGCCTTGCGCTTTATCTTTATTTCATATTATTTCTATATTCGTTCCCCCCCCCTCTTCCCTCCCCCTGTGAGCGTTGTTTTTCAAAAAACCGAGTATTTGTTAATGTTCATTAGCTACCGTGTTCGGTGACCCTCACGTGATCACGTTCGACGATCTGGAGTATACGTTCAACGGCAAAGGCGAATTCGTGTTGGTTCACGTGGAATCGGAAAAGTACAAGTTCGACGTCCAGGGCAGATTCGAACAGTTACCGGACAACTTGTACGGTCCGGTAAAGGCGACCACGCTCACGTCCGTGGTATCCCGTGACAACACGTCCACAGTGATCGAAGTCCGATTGCGGCCGCCCGCTGCCCAGTGGCGGTACAGGTTAGACGTGTTCGCCGACGGTAAACGAGTGTACTTCGACCGGCCGGCGTTGAGGGTGCAACACTTTCACGGTAACCGACCGTTTATACGAGCCCGCGATCGATTTGAATCCGTTAAAAGCCGTTGTTTTTCTATTGGTTTTCAAGGTGTAACCGTTTACTCGCCATCTTACGTTTTGAACCAGTCTGAAATAGTGGTCATGTTCCAATCGGGCGCTGGACTGGAAGTGTTGGAAAACAAAGGGTTCATGACAACTCGAGTGTATTTGCCTTGGCAGTTTATCGTAAATATATTTTAATGAAACGCCATTATTTTTCACGTAATATGTGCGCGGTATTATTTATCCATGTGCGTTCTCATCCATATAGAACCGAACCAGAGGACTATTCGGCAATTGGAGTTTTGACCAGTCCGACGATTTCGCTTTACCCGACGGCATACTAGTGCAACCGAACACATACGATTTCGAGTCGGTGCACAGACAGTACGCTTCAAATTGTGAGTACAACAAAAATAATATTGTAATCGTGGATCGACAAAATCAAAATTTTTGTATTTCATAATGGAACATAAATTATGATGTCACAACTCCTCATATACTCGTATCTATCATCTACACGCCGTAGTCAAATGTATCTGTTTGATGTTACACATTTTTCGAGTTTTAAAGTAACATAGAACAATATTAAACTTTTAAACGTGTATATATATTTTATTTATAAATAAGGCATCACTACAGGTATAATTGAAACGAAATTTCACTTTAGGACTTATGATTATATTTGAATTCGGGTGTCAAATCCCTGTTCGTGTATGTCCTATAGTAATTGGCTCTTTGATCATATATCACTTTTTCATATGAAAAATATCCTGGTGTAATTTTTATGGTCATGTTCGTTGAATATACGTAGATAAATATTGGATCTTGCACGGACGAATAACATTTACCATTTAATGACACGGTGTGAAATGTAAATAATTTTGAATTGTTCGCAGGGATTTTAGAGGACAGGGACGAGAAGAACAAGGGCGGGGCTCTGTTCTTCCGCGAGTACGGCCGGACGGCTAGTTACTATGCGAACCGAACTTTTGAACCGGTTTTCGAAGCTACTCCGGAACTCATTATACCTGCCAACCGTTCGGCCGATATACAGAAAGCCAACGAACTTTGCGGTGACTCGTATCAATGTAAATATGATTACGCGGTCAGCCTCAACAGGGATTTGGCGTTCTACACCTTACAATATCAAGACGGATACGTTAATACGAAAAAAATGAGTAAACAGAGAGGTACAGAGAACGGTGAAATTCGGAGGCGATTTATAAACAAAAATACCTATATAATAAATAATGATAATGATAATAATAATACTATATTCCGGTGTAGTGATTTCGTGCGGAGTTTTGGAAACGCCGCGTTTCGGTCGAAAAAGTAACTTTTTGTTCGTGCCCAACACTAAAGTGACGTTTGAATGTAATCAAGAGTTCGTGTTGATCGGCGACCAGAGAAGGTCCTGTTCGTCCGATGGAAAATGGGACATCCCGGAATATGGATACACAGAATGCTTACGTGAGTATAATATAGTTGAAAACAAATTAAAATTAAAACTTACAACTATTTAACTATTTTAATGTTACTTATTGTATACAGTGTGTTTCACTCAAACGGTAACATGAGATGATATTTTTGCCGGATAGTGTTAGATACAAATATGGGCATCTTTTCAGGATGATACCAATACACATTCTGGGTCTCTTTTCAAAACGAAACTTGATTGTTGTAAATGGTGACCCATATTTTTGACACTAGATTTTGACTATACATTTTGGTTAATTTTTTTGTAGTAATTTCTCTTTTGTCAACCATTGTCCAAAATTGACCGAGTTATATATAGTCAATTGAAATTTGAAAATATCGATTATTTTCTGAAATTGAAACAGCTGTATAATTCGGTCAATTTTATAAGTTTAAGACAACTATTTATATGACAAAATGATTGAAAAAAAAAAATGTTTTCTATCTAAATTTATTGTCAAAAATGTACTAAATTACTATTGTCTCAAATTTTACAAATAAAAAACATTTTTTGCCGTTAAATATTTTTTGTTGGACAAAACTTATGTCGATCTATTTTCGACAACAAATTTGAATAACAGTTTTTTTTTAGTTATTTTGACATATAAATCATTGTTCTAAACCGAATAAAAGAATTAACCCAATTGACTAAATTAAAATTGTTTCAAATTTAAAAAAAACTCGATATTTTTCGAAATTTCAAACGGTTGTAATTCAATCAATTTTTTTTTTTTTCCTGTCAAAATTTGGTGTCTAAAATAGGGATTGTTATTTACAATAATCAAGTTTAATTGTGTATGCGCTCACCGAAAGGGTTAACATTTTGAAAATAGGTGTGTTGTTCCCTATCCTTATAATCCTGAAAAAATTCACATTTCAATGTAAGTTCATCCGGCTAAAATATCTCGTGTTACCATCGATACATGATTAGATAAATCATAAATGCTGTTTTTGGTTTTATTCTATATTATATTTATTATAAATAGTTTGGGTTGAAATCTGAAATGATCATTCATCATTACAAAATATCAACCGAATCGTTCAAATTTCAAATACCGTAGAAAAAAAAATATAATATACAGTTAACTGTACATCGTTAGCATATTATATGGAACGAAAATGTTCTCTTGTGGGAAATTATTCAGAAGAGCGTTTTTATAAGATTAAATCTGCAGCAGCAGTATAAAACTTTTTCGTTATATTTTTTTCCCTAATGAACCTACAAATCTGTAGTCGTCGACTTAAAATATATGAATAAAAACTACGAACTAAAATACGGAGGACTTGACACGAGTGTTGATACAATTTCCTCAAAAGTATACACAGTGGCGGTATGCTGGGGGTATTTTTAACTTTTTGCTGTGGCTATACCTACATTAATAGCGGGATTGTAGTTAGATTTTTGTTTGATAGTAGCATTGATTGTATATTATAATATAATATATAATCAATGATAGTAGGTGGCGCACGCAGTGTTGAGAAAGGAATATAGGTAGCGCTAGCATAGCAAAAAGGTTACGTGCCAACTAATGCCTCAATTCCGGTGGATTGCGGAGCCACAATATTAACACAGATTAAGAAAAACAAGTTATCAATTAACATAACATATAGGTACCTATATATTCTATAAATTTTTTTTTGGTAGATTATATTACATCGTAACTCATAGGTATATTTTTATAATTATTGTTGAGAATTAACAAAAACGAATAAAATATGTTAATAAATAAAACAAAACATTAAGTACCTGCAACATTTTAAAATAATATTAATTAACTGAATACAATTCAGTATATTGATACTGATATAATGACTGTTATTTTAAGTCAAAATAGCAATCTTCTGTCTGTACTAAAAATAATTTATTATTTACAATAATTTACCAACATTTACGGAAGGCAGTTTTTCTTTAAAATTGTATACAATGTACATGCATAAAAAAAAATCGAATCAAGCATCAAAATGTAAAAACGGGTAGGAAATGTTTACACGGTAGGTACCCACGCATTATCTACACGATCACCTGTGTACACGGACTAAGATAGTATGGACTGAAATCGAAAGATTTATTAGTGGACCCACAATGATGCTGAAGGACGGGCGTGAGGGAGCAGTCATAAAATCTGGCATCACTAACGCCATCTATGACCTGTAAGTTACCTTACTTGACCTTTTATTTAAAAAAAGACGTAACTATTTTTTTATGCTGGTATTTCATGTATGGTTAAAATTTAGCTTAACCTTAAGCTAAGCTTTAATGAACTACTAATCTGAATTTCAATGTGCACTTAACACTTAAGTGTTACTTAAGGTACTTTAAGCTTTACTTAAGTTAGACCACACCTAATGTATAGTTTATATTTATAATTACCTATATCACTTATCTTTTATTTTTCAAATAATTATCAGTTTGTTGAGCAATTTTTATGTTTTTATTGTAAAATGATATTTTTTTACATTTTATTACGATTAATTATGACTAACATAAAACCATATGTATCGGATTTGTGAATGTTCAATCGAAAATGAATTTTTTAATCGGTTTCGTTTATCAACCTTGTAGTACTTATATATCTTATTCATCATGAATTTAATAATTAATATAAAAATATTCGTATTTAAAATTAATAATTAATACCAAACAAAACGAAGTACCTATAATATAATAAAAACATAATAAATAAAAAAATTATCTTAATATTTATAAAAAAAAAATATATTTAGATATTAGATATATACAATTATTTTAGAACATCCGTGGAATAACTTGGAGGAAAACACTTATGTGCAGCTTTGTTGAGGGTATCACTTAAATACATTGAAATATCGTTAGAGGAATTTAATCTACACTCGAGCTTAATAAAGCTATAGCTTAAGCCATACGTGAAATACCGGCTTAAGAATAGTCAGTATAAAAGTTATATAAAGTTCATATCTACCTATCTATTTTGTGGTGGCGATAAATAAAAATTGACATACGAATAATTTTCATTTACACAATTAATTATTTAATTATATATAACAATATAAGACATTTTTTAAATTAAATACATACATTTTATATCAAATTTAAATAGGTATATAATTATTATTTTCTGTCTCTGTCTTTGTTAATTATTAACAAGTCTTGAACTTTTTTTTTTTTTAGCGTTTTTTTTATTTTGACATTTGTTCATTATGAGTGTATACTGACACATTCTCATAATGATATAATGAGATATCATATACATTAGTATAGGTATCACTTTTATGATTTTCACATGGAAATTGTTTAGAGTCAGATCAAATACATATCATTATGATCACAAAACTTGGAAAATTAATTTTCAACAGCTGATAATATATTATAGACAAATTTATTTGGAACAGTCAAATCTCCTCGTGATTTCAGATTCACCAGTGCGGCTTCTGGTTTTTCAGTATATGAAGTTTTGCCTGAAGAAGTAATTTAACTTTATACTTACCAATACGGTATTAAACCGTTAGAGAGCGTTGAGTATGCGAGGTTTCTGTTTACACTGGAACGATGAAACATACTATTTTAGTCCGTGCCTGTGTATCTATAGACCGCGAATTAAGACATACCGGATCCGGACGTCGAACGGCGATACGGTTATCATTGTTTTACCCGGTCTGAAATGTTCTTTTTACTCAATTTGACTTGCAGCGCTAAATGATGACAGCGGTGAATTTCGAACTAATGCGGTAAATAAAACTGTCAGTTATCATCAACACGAATTATTCAGTTATCACCGTTTCGTCATGATTATCACCACAGATATATAATAAATAATAAAATATTATGTTCGATTGACAAATTGTCCTGGATTCTGAATAAAAGGTCACACTGTATTTGTTCACATACGGGCTGATCTGGGATCCCTTAAGCGCCCTGACCAGAGGGTAGCGACCACCGCTCTCGGACGAGCGTCCGTTAAAAGGCCAGCCGGCCTCTTGAATAGCGCACAGCGCTAATAAAAGGTGTCGAGCAGGGCTGGAACAGCAAACCCCCCCCTCCCCCCGGAAACCACAGGGTTAACTGTATTAGTTCACAATCCACCATCGCAACAAAATAGCGTTATCAGTGAAATTGGGAAAAAAGAACATTCTGTCTTCACTTGATAAGGTGCCGTTCGGCATCCTGTACATCTTAATCCGTGCTATAGACACTGCAGTGACATATTATATATATATATACATATATCATACTCTGTTATCGCGTATTGTATATTTTATATTATTATTGATAATAATCAAGGCTGGGCAAGTCAACTATATTTTTTAACTTGTTAAGTTAAGTTAATTGAAAATAATATAAGCCAAGTTAAGTTAAAAGTTACTCGTATATTTTTACTAACTTTTAAAGTTAAAAGTTAACTTTGAAAAATAAAAGTAACTTAACTTAGTTAAAAGTTAGAATTTCTTAATTAGAAAAAAAAAGTCGATACCTATATATCGTAAAAAGGTAAAAAAGGATGGTTACGCTCTTTACGCTCAAAAAAACTACTGGGGACTTCTGCCTCAAAAAGTGTATAGGTACAGGTAAAAATAAAAATACAACGCGTCATTTATATAAGAAATAAATAAGAAATCAGAAAATAACTCCTAACTGCCAAGATAATTATAGATTATTGTTTGATTCACACTAATGTAGTATAAAATAGCTTGTACCTATCACTTCAATATATTTTCTATACTGGATAGACATATTAAATGCCAGACTCCATGTAGTTAAAAAAAACCGGGTTCGGCCCAATATTCGTGAACGGCCAACGGTCGCGGCGTGTGCGTCGATCGATTCTTATCGATTACGTACATGCTATTCTAGGTAGGTACCTACTAAAATTGCGTATAGGTACCAAAATGTAAAATCCTCATTCAAAAATTTGCATTGTTCTTCGGGCGAAATTTAACTTAATTTAGATACTTTTGTACAAAAGTTAACTTGAAGTTAACACGTTAATTTTAATAAAAAAATGTAACTTATTAAGTTAAAAATTAATCTGAAAAAAAGTAACGCGTTAATTAACTTAATTAAAATTAACTTGACTTTTTAACTTAATTTTAACTTTTAACTCGTTAATGGCCGGCCTTGATAATAATATTGTCGCTCCGCAATAAGCGTGATTTTTTCCACCGGAATCGAGGCATTGGTTAAAAAGTTAAAAGAAAAAAAAAACCCCCCGCATGCCGGTAACTGTACATATTTTTAGGTAAATACGCCGCTCATATCCTTCCGCCGTATCGCGTCTATAACTCGGTTCGTGATAAAAACAGACTTAAAAAACCATTTTCGACACGTTTGATAGTATATTATGTAATTATTATTATATTTGTATAATATGTGTACATTGGGCGGGTACCTTTTCTGCCAAAATCGTACCTTTCACTTTTCCGCCAAAACCAAAAAAGGTCGATTCACTTTTCCCTCAAGACCGTAGGTACCTTTCCTTTTTCGGCCGATTCACTTTTCTGCTAGGTATAAAAATCGATAGTATTCAATCGATTAGTCTCGTAGGTAAAATATAATATCTACTATATACATATAGGAAAAAATAGTACGAATTATAATGCTTTAATACTTTTTAGTGTATAATGATTTTGTAATTGAAGAAACATAATATTGGTCATTAGTTTAATAATATTATTAAAGTAACATTTAGGAATACAGGAATACAATTAAGTGGTTTTTTTTTAATGGATAGGATTAATTTACGTTTTTTTCCATTCGTTAAACCATATTTTCGTAATTATAAAAATGCATAGTACGATTTCAAGGAAATTGTTTAATAAGAAATAAAAAAGTAGTACCAACAATACTTATCACAATATACATGACATTTAAATTTGCAGTAATTTTTTAACAATAATATATAATATGTAAAAATGTTTCAAGAATACCTATTTTATTATTTATTTTATGAAAATCGGGTGTTTTTTTTTAACAAATATAATATATTTTATACTTTATTATACTTACTAAACAAGACGTGTTATATTATTAATATATCTAAATTGTAATTTTACTCAACTTTTTTTTTCAAATTTTATTTTGTTATTTTACACTCGTATCATAAACATATTTAAAATTAAATTAAAAATATTAAAAAAAAAATAATGATTCTGAGTGGAGCTTCGATGTATTATATATATATATATATATCTATTAATAAAAAGGTTATAAAAATAAATTGTGACTACCGATTTTCAATAATAAATATAGTATAGAGATGCTTATAAAATATAGTGATATCTATTATTGTTACTATCGATTTTTATACCTGGCGGAAAAG
This sequence comes from Pemphigus obesinymphae, assembly GCA_025469235.1. Classification (NCBI taxonomy): domain Eukaryota; kingdom Metazoa; phylum Arthropoda; class Insecta; order Hemiptera; family Aphididae; genus Pemphigus; species Pemphigus obesinymphae. Next base: position 46,061 of record JAIPRL010002013.1, on the reverse strand, counting down.
TGAATCGGCTGAAAAGGGAACGGTACGATTTTGGGGGAAAAGTGAATCGACCTTTTTTAGATTTGGCGGAAAAGGGAAGGGTATGGTTTTGGCGGAAACGGGTTGTGCCCGAGGAATTTGTGCGCCGAAACACACGTTTTGACCACTCCAACCCCTTTTGTTATAACAATGATTTTATTAATTACACACATTTTGTGAACATAGAATGAGCAATTGCTATTAGTTAAATTTTAATTATAACCTATACCTATATAGACTAATGCTATAATTATTAAGAATAATCGTAATAATTCAAAAAGTATTACTTTTAAGATAGATAGGTAGTCAATTTATCAATGAAAAACATTTTATGTATAACATAATATTAGTTAGGTAACTTAGGTATACCTACTACAAGTGTATAAAATAATGAAAATCGAGGAAGTACCAATAAGTATTTATAATTATTTTTACGAGTTAATTTTATATTCTATATACTTGTGTAGATATAGATACAACTAATATCATTTAAAATGTTTAATTATAATATATAACTTAAAATATCTATTATAATAAAAAATTATATAAAATTACCTAGGTATTATGTCAATTATACTATCTATACTTACTGAATATATATGAATATTAATATCATTATGCATTATACATAATGGGTAGGTATTTATATTGTACCTATACATTAAACATTAAATTATTATGTATTTATTTAATTATTTTATATTTTTTTTTTTTTATTGGAACATTATTAATACTGTTTGATTAACTATTGATGATCATTTAATTTTAGATTATCGATAATTATTTGAATAGGCACTGGCCAACAATTTATTATTTTACAAGTGTGAATAATTAATTGAATATAGGCACCTAACTTAATCTAATTGATTATATTGATTATTCAGTTATTTTAAAAAATTTCCTATGATTGCGTGCATCCAAATAATTCTATATCATCAGTTTTTGAAGGGAAGATTTTAGTAATACTATAGCTAATACATAAAAATAAAATAAAGAAGTCAGTGTGCCTAAATAAAAAAAAATGATATATATATAGATAGGTATATTAGACATTTTTTTTTTCATTCTTATATTTATATTAACGGCATGGGACAATTGAAACAGAAACAAGACAGAATATGGTAGGCACCGCAGTTACATAAGACTGGTTAAATATAACTATAGGTATATAGGTGTAGGTACCTACTATTAGGTTACCTTAGGTTACCTAATTAGTTACCTATTAGGTAGGTACCTACTTACCTACCTATTATACTTATTATAGGCACCTACCTATTAATAATAATATTATAACTATAGTTTTCTATATAATTAATATAGAAACTGCAGACTGGCTAATATAATGAGAAAGAAAAATATAAGGGTCAGTATTTGAAATACGCATGAGATAAATAAATTGGAGAGTTGAGAAAATAATTTTACGAAGAGAAAGGTAGGTACCTAACCACCTAGGTACCTATAGGGAAATGGGCAGAGGAGAGAGTACCTATATACCTATACGGCGGTAATAAGGGACATTGGATAAAACACAAGATATGTATAGTAGGTATAAGGTGTACCTATACCAAAGGTACCTAACCTACCTATAACCAGGGATTGGAACCGAACCGAAAAGAACCGGTTCCGGACCCTAAAAACCCTTAAAATATTAGGAACCGGAACCGTTATTAAATATTTTAAAAGAACCGAAACCGGAACCCGAACCCTTTTTTTGAAATGAGAAATACCGAGGTTTTTTATGATTCTGAGATTTTTATATTTAAATAAAAATGATCAAATG
>JAIPRL010002013.1:0-44163 GCA_025469235.1 Pemphigus obesinymphae | reverse complement strand
ATTTTAATTGAATAGTTCGGTTCGGTTCGGGTTCGAATAAAAAATTGGAAGTTCGGTTCGGTTCGGGTTCGTTAAAATTTTAAAAAGTTCGGTTCGACCTCAAAAATCTGGGTTCGTAACATCACTACTAATTTTGTATTTATATTATTATTAACACGACTAATTACCACTTTAATAATCATAATAATAATAATAAAATTATTAATATAATGCGAATCTCGAGGTATTATATCGATAATAATAAGTAAGTAGGTACCTACTTAAAACGGTAATATTGGTATAAATTAAATTCATGGTTGAAAATTTAGAACAAAACATAGAAAATATATAATAGATAATACATCAATATAGGTAGTGTAGGTTATCGAAAACGGTAGTGAGGGAAAGTGATGATAATCATATTAAATATACAGAATGATTTTTTTTCCTAATTGAATGCGAAGGTTGTCTGTCTGCAGTTTAAGAGGCCGTAGAATTCGCCGCCTTCGTCTAACCAACTGATAATTTACGAAATGCATGTCCAGCATTCTTATCACAATTTCGTAATTCCAAATATTAGAGTAAATTTACTTATTACCAAATTTATAGACGAGATCATTATCTATTTAAATTATGTATTAGAATTTAAAAATAGTTATATCCATTTTAATTCTTAATAAATTACATTAAACATGTATTATAATTAGGTATTAAATTTAAATAAATTGAACATGTATAATTAGGCATTAGGGCTATATATATATAGTAATATACAGTAAATTTAACGTAAAAAACGGAAACAAACATTTTGTGGAAAGTTTTTTTTAGGAATTATTAATATTCAGGTAATATAAAATTCAGAGAATATAAAAATCGGGATTTTTTTTCTGGAAAAATAATTTTAAGAACAATCGATTTCAGGATTTTTCAGAATTTCCGATTTTTATTGTTCCTGAATTTTATATTTCGTAAAAATAATTTTCCCGAGAACATACATTTTTGTAAAATATTAAAATCCTACAATTTTCGATTTAATCCCGATTGACATTGTTCTTGAAATTATTTTTACTCGGAACTTTTTTCTCGGAAGGGCTCTAAGAAATAATATCCCGGCCAGGGTCCAATAAGAAACCGGTTGACGATGGCAAAAGTACCGACTCTGTAAAGGGACGGTTTCCAAGGCGCAACATACTCGCTTTTTAAGAGGTTTTGTATAGGCAGTTTTTAGAATATTTTTAGAAAAATGAAAATCTCATGATTGAAAAATAATTTAAAACATTTCAGAAGTTATTAAAAACAATCCTATACACTAATAATATATTTTTATTGTGAAGTAGAATTAATAAATAACTACATATTACAAACTATAGGTAAAATGTGTTTCGGGAGATGCACGTTTCTGAGATTTGCATTTGATTAGCAATTGATGACCCCTATAAAAATTTAAACATCGTAAAATAGTCTAAATTTTTACATGGACGATTTTTCGATAAAATTACTCGAAGTCCAGTTTAAAAGACTTTGAATTTGCCAAAATCGTCCATTTTCAAAAGTCTTATTGTAACTCGACTAACAATATTGAAAGGCTTATTGAAAAGAGCCCCGTGTGAAAATTTAGATAATCTCACGATAGCGCGTATATTGTCCTCTTAAAGGATCGCAAAAACATGTCGCGGATTACATGTTATTATCGCACATACCGAGTTAATATTATCATACATGACATGTTTTACACACCATCATCGCCGTATAGGTCATCAAGAGTTCTCGTCCCGGGCTCTGGTTACCATCGTGCCGATCATGTTACTCCTGTTGGGACCACTGTTCCTGATCCTGGTTTGCGTCGGTTACCGGGTGTTCGTCAAGTCGAAAAAATCGCGGGCAGTGAAGTAAATATGATATTTGTTTTCGTACCATTATATATAATAAACGGGGGATTTTTTTTCTCAACAAAAACGTTATTTTCACGCAGTCGTATGCGCGAAATCTCGAGAAAATCGCGCGACGTCGGCCAGCCGGGCGACGAAGTGGAGCAACTACGGGATCCGGACGACGAACCGCCGGCCGCGGAGGAAAATCATCAAAAGGAAACGGAAATCAACTGATGCGTTCTTTTTTTTTAGTTCACAAGTCGTTTATATATTTTATGTTATAACGTTCACTGAAAATATACATTCTCATATTTTAATAATAATTTTATAATATATATATATATATATATATATATATATATCTATATGGTTTAAATTATTTTGAACAAATTAAATATATATATATAATAAACAATAATATATTATTTGAAACGTATGTAGTATTATATAGTATTATGTTATAGTTGGTCGTAAATTAATAAATTTAATACAAATACAAAAAAATTCAGTTTATCGAAAAATAAATATTTAACATGTGTTAAAAAAAATACAATAAAAATAATCATGAATAATAATAATAATAATAATAAAAAGTATACAAGCTTCGAATAAAAAAAAAAAAATTAATAATAATAATAATATAGGCCGAATTAATAAAATATGTCAGGTCCGATTTGTGATATAATATATAAAGGGGGTGCTTTATTTTTTTAAATTATATTTTGATTAAAAAATATTGCGGTTTTTTAAAAAAATATTTATCATTTGACTATATCGATTTACATATTATTATAATAATATATATGTCACTATTATATATAATCAAACTCTATTTTTATTTGTTGCCCTAATATATTGTAAAAAGAAGTCTTTTCGTTCAAACATTACTCACAACCTGCAGTTGACTGAACGAGTGTACAAAAAATGATAACGCTATAAAATATAATATACTGACTGAATGTACCCGTTATACGTGTGGCGATAGTTTTCAATATACAGGTAGTATCTGGTATACCGTGGTACCGGATGGTATATACGGTCCATTAGCTACGCGTAAAACGAGCGTGAAAACGGAATAAAACACGATACCTAACCGTCGGAAAATATAGTATAAAATAATAATAATAATTTGTCTTAACATTTAATGGACAACGACTAAAAAAATAAAATAAAAAACAGTCGAGGGGAGAGGAACTTTTTGAGAGTTTAAGAAGAAGAATAAAAAGGGTATTGACAACAACCACGACTCGTCAGAGTAGGTATAGTCGCGGGATAAAGTTTCGAAAAAAGATTTACAAATATTTTAATTTTTTTTTTTGCGTCATAAAATGTCTTAAAACGTTTCGGAATCACAGATTAATCAATCGTCATTTAGTCGTCGACGAATAAGCGAATATCGCTTCTAAAACATCGTTCTCGCTCTACAACACATAATAATATATAGACTCTATAAATGTAAATATTATTTTGTTATATAACATTAAAATAGACTTTTCGATCTAATGGAAAAATATTCGTCCAATAACAGATAACTACTATATATATATTTATATATGCGTGTGTGTATATAATATAGGCACTCTCTTACGAAGTATAATATTATATTAGAATTTCTATATAACACCGTAAATATTTAGAAAATGGTAAAATCGGTCGATTTTTTTTTTTTTTAAAAAAAAAATAAAAAAAAAAAAAAAAACGTAAAAATAAAATATATCGTAAATATTTATAAATTTTTAAAATCGTTAGTTTTTTTTTTTTTTTAAAAAAAAAATAAAAAAAAAAAAAAAAAAACGTACATATAAAATATATCGTATCTATTTAACAATATATCATAACGAAAAAGTCACAACCTGTTCTGCTCTCTGTCGTATATATCTGAATAATATACTGACATGTATAAGGCCATTCGGGTAAACACAAAAAAAAAAAAACAAAAAACAACCATCATCATCTAGCACCGTTCAATAAACAGAAAAGGAATATAATATACTACGACGTATAATATACTATATAATATATAAGCGATTATTGCTCGAAAATAGTTTTAACTATCGTCGGTTTTTTGGCGATTTCCAGAGGAGAGAAGGTGTATGGGTAGGGGGGGAAGGGGACACGCGCGTAGTTGGATTTTTCGCTCGATTCACTACTGCTGCAGCAGCCTCTTCTCCCATTCTTCCCGGCGCTGTTGTATGCGCTTGAATCTGGGCACGACTTCGGCGACCGGCCTCTGGTTCTCGTTGACATCCACCCCGCCGGACCCGTGTTGGTGGCGCTTGTTCTTCTCCTCGTCCACCGCGACCACCGCCGGGAAATCGGTCTCGGTCACGACGACAACGGCCGCCTCGTCCCCGCAGCAATCGTCGTCGTCCTTGCCGTAGTCGTCGCCGGCCGCCGCCAACAACAGCAGTTCCGGTTCGCCGTCTTTGCCCAGCTTCAACGACCTCCGGGCGAACACTTTGAGCAGCTCGGGCTGTTGGTCGTCGCGTTTCTTCCTCCGAACCACCACGTCGGCGGCGGCGGCGCCACCACCGTTGTACAGTTTGGACAGGCGCGGCGCGGGCACCGGCAACGGCCGCTGCGTTTGGCCGCCGCCGTTCATCGCGTGATGTTCGGAGTCGCTCGAGCTGTAACTGCGACACCGGTCGTCGGCCCCGTGCGCGGGTTCGTCCAGGGCGGCGCTGGACACGCTGTCCGAAGACGACGATTTCTGCACCGACGACCCGCCACCGCTGGACACGCCGTCGTCGTCCGTCGGCATTCTGAGGCTGAACGAATGTTTGATCGGGACGAACGTGTCCCGCTCGAAGACGTCTTCGACCGAAGGCGCCGTCACGGGCGATAGTTGCCCGCCATAGTGCTGCGGCTGATGGTGGTCGGGCGGCAAATCGGGCGGATACGACAGCTGCATGCGACCGGCCGGCGGCGGTTCTTCGCGCTGTCTCGGTTTCGCGCCCGTCGTCTCGTCGAACAGAAACCGGTCCACGTCCACGTCTTCCGCCGACGTAGACTTGGTCGCGGTTTTTTTCTTGGTGCTCCGGCGGGACAGCAAGCGGTGAAAAAAGCCCTCTTCGCGCCGCGGAACGTTTTCCACGGAAATTTCGTCGACCGACGTGTCCAAGTCGCCGGACGCGACCGTTACTACAGTGACGACGGCAGCGGAGGCGGCAGTGCAAGTGTCGGTTTCGACGGCGGCGGTGGTGTTTGTAATGGCAATGGTGGTAGTGGTGCTGGTGCTGGTAGTGCCATCTGTAAACAAAAATGTATACACACGTGTGAGTAGTGCAGAGCAAAAGTAAAAAAAAAAAAAAAAAAAAAAAAAAAAACGGAAAATGTGAAGAGAGAAAAACCGTGTTATAAAGCCCACTCTGTCTTTTCATTATTACTGTTATATTGTTATTCTACTATACTTTCATAAACAACCACACCTAGACCTAAAAACGCTATATGTATAGTCGATCGAGATAAGCATAAAGTTCAGAACGGTCCCGCTAGGCCACTAGCAACGCGTTTTTCCATCGACCGGTCGCGGTTTTCATCAGCGCGTAATCAACGGAACCGCCGCACAGAGGACACAAGTCCTCTTCGCTAATGGCGTACAGTCTTTTTCTCGTCAATTCGTCGTCGTTACACGCGAAGTAACTCTCCAGAAACGTTAAATACCCCTTCGGATACGCGTATAAATTCAGTCTGATTCTACCTTTGGTCACGTCGATTTGTCGTCGTGATTGCGATTGCCGCCGGTGTCGTTGTTTCCCGTGCGACGACGGAGGAGGAGGAGGAGGAGAGATCCTGTTAAATCCGATCGGACGGACGGCCGAACTGCGCACGAAATACGGAAGCGTGTCGTTGCGCACGCGATACGCGCCCGAACGGCTGCGGCCCAAACAGCCGCCCAACCGGAACAGACAACGCCGTCGTTTCGGCGGGTTTTTAATGCGTTTCGGTTTTGCGGGGACATTGTTACTCAAAGGCCGTTTCGCCTCGAATTTGCTCGGGTAATAAGCGGAATAGCTCTGTCCGTAATTGTATATACCTGCTGTGTCGGCGGGTCGAGGCTTCGTTTCGGGTGACGCCGACCGTCCGGAGTGTTCTTCGTTCACCTCGGGCGTCGCCGGCAAAGCGTTCGCCACCGTCAGCTGCCGTGCACGTGAAAAAAAAATCAATTCGAAACGGTGTCGGTCAGTAGGCAACATAAAAACGAGCAATGGGAAAATGAACGGTCCGACTTACCGGTTTTTTGCTCCGAGGATTTCCGTGCTTTCTTTTGGGCCTGATCGCCATCCGATGCTTTGCCGCACTGTGACTCAGAGGCACACTCGTCGAAGAATCGCCATCTGTACACATATCATAATATTTTAATGTTAGATGCGTGCAAATGTACGATATACGAGATGATGGGTGTTTTTTTTTTTTTTGGAGGGAGAAGGTCTAAGGCAGTATCCCCCAGAATTTTATGATCGTCATAAAAAGTATGTATAATTTAATCCATAAACACTTTTAAAACGAACGCCCCCCCCCACCAGAAAAAATTGAAAAACCACCACCCTGGTGTAATTACTTGAAAACGGGAACTATATTCGCCTTTAATAGCGAGATTAATTATTATATGGTGGAATACAATATGGTGTTTGAATATAGGCGGAGAGTCATTATCGTAACTACAGAATGTCCCACCACATTAAACGATACTATTTTTTTTTATTTATTTTGCGTTCACGAATCGTTTTAAATGGACACTATAGAATTGTATTAATGGTAATTTAATATAGAAGTCACATTAAGGTATAACCGTTACACGTAAACAATTTGTAGAAATATACAAAAAAATAACTCCGCGTTAAAATGTTAGTTACGAATATCATACCGACGTATTCATTTATTAAAATCGTAAAACGACCAGCGATAAAGAAAAAAAAATAGCTGGACTTATGGACGTGAACAATATGCACGGATATCAAAATAACGCACCCGCCCACGCAACTTTTTCTCCGAGAAATTATCGGCTGATAAATTCATTCCAATGTTTAAGCACTACCCATAATCATCAGATTAAATGATTATTAATTGACTATTACTAATGTTTTTAACATTTATCTATTACCAAAAGTTACAAGTGCGTTAACAATCCAAAGGAACCCATTTTTTTTTTATCTGTGGAAAATATGAAGACGAAAGCGACAAATTTGCTTAAAAGACAATGATGTCAAACATATGTACAAATATAGGGGTTAGGTTAATATAGAACCATAGTTAAATAATTGTAATATTATAAAACTAATCTACATTTATAAGTTTATCACATCAATCCAATATTTCAATATAGCCATATTTTAATAACAAACACGTTTACCTGAACTGTCCAGATGAGATTGAGATGTACGCTTGTCGTGTAATGATATTTTTGACGAATGTCGAGAATTATGTGCTCCGCCAAAAGAGTCCTTTAACAAAAAAAATTTTTTTTAGTTTAATAATACTATTAAGCCATTGCCAAAATACAAAGTATATTTTTGCCATACGAATAAGTGCAATAAACCTATTAGTATAATATATTTTTTTGTTTGATATACTCGTATTTTACTATTTATTGTCAATTTACCAACAAATATTATCAAATAGACGAGGACAACTAATCATATACTACCCGGTTCTAGAGTAAATTTTTTTTTAATACTTAAAATGATTATTTAAAATTTGCATTTTTATTTTATACGTGTGACCAGTGCCGGATAGGGAAGCCCACTGAGTTTTACAATTTCTACCGGGCCAAAAAAGAGTATTGTTCCATTAAAAAAAAAAATTGAATGTACCTAATATAGAGTACCGGCTACTAAAAATCTTCCAAATTTCACTTTGAGCTCTTATGTTTTTGGCTACACATTACTTAATCGACCTAAATATCGCGCGGCCCACCGAGTTTAACTCGGTAACTTGCCGGGCCTATCCGGGCTTGCGTGTCACAGAGATTATTGCGGGTATTGCGACTCAAAAAAGTTATAAAATTTACATTTTTTAAATATTTTATGAAAATCTTTCAAATCCATTTTTAGATTCTGTGCGAATTTATTAGTATTTATTATTTATTTATTTATTTATTAGTTTTACAATGAGGTTTTTATTTTATTTTAAATCTATACTCAAAATTATAGTAGAAGGAGAGCTTCAATCTTTATATGCATAACATTTTTGGTAGCAAATTTGATCTAGTTAGTACTTTGGTTAGGAGTCTAGACGAGGAAACTATTGACACACGGTTTTTACCATTCCACGTGAAATCGTACAATTTGCCGTTTAAATATATTTTAATAACAGATAAGTGGAATTTATGTGTAATTCTATAACCTTATAAGCTATAATCATCAGTCACCAAAAACATTTATAGAAATATTGCCGCTTTATGAAAAAACCATGAAAAATATATTCATGTCGTCATAATCAATCTGCGCGACAAATTATATAAGTAGAATACCAATTATTATATAATATAATATATCCAGATACATATCTATAGTTTAAATTGTAAATCTTAAATTATTTTACCGCTTAAAACGAAATAATAATAGTTTTTTTTTTATATACATTTTTATATTTGATATGCAGTATGCACTTGAATGCACTAAAAGTGAAGACGAAGTACATTCACGAACAATGACGAAAATACGGTACTATGTCGAGCATACTTTGTATTTATTTTATTATGTTTCTAGTGGTATTAATGATACCACTATCGTAGTATAAAACTTTCCACCGATATTTCTAAATGCTATGGATTTAATTTGAAAATAAGTAGGTATTGTCATCATGTGATAAATCAACCTATATATCTTCATCCGCGGTCTGAACGCGGCTTTAAAGAAGTCATTTTTCGATTTTCCTAATATTTTTTTATAACACAAGGAAAAATTACATAAAAACAAGATTTTTTACAACACGTTTTTAGGTCATAAAATTATAAAAGTGTTAGTTTTAAGTTTTAAGACTTCAAAATTTAATACCAAGATATTAAAATATTGGCAGTTCATTACTATACAACTATATAGTCAAAAAATATTGAAAATCGTTAATTAAAATTTTTTTATAGCCATTTTAAGTTTTTCGACAAAACGTATTATTTCGGTATGAAATTTTGTAAAATGGACACTCGCGAATCAATTTTGTATATCATATGGTATTTTTTCAGAATTTTTATTTAAAATTTAAGTTTCACCGCATATGCATTTTAGTATCTTATTAATGTGATAACATTTAATATGGGATTTTAGGACATTAATATAAATTAAGTATTTGAATTATTTTAGATTTTAAGGCTTGAAGATTTAATATAAAGTTAACCGTACGTCACTAAATATATTCAGAGTATTTGCTCTTACACTGGATTGTTAATGAATAATATTACATATTATAATATTGAATATATAATTTACAGTAATAGTCAATAGTAATACATGTATATTTTATCGAGCTGGGCTCAGAATCGTTTTATAGAAAGAAATGATTTATCATTGATTTCAAATTCAATATATATATTATTGTATATTTACTACAAGTATCCAATCCGCCAGCGAAGTAATTTCACCCTTTACTAATCAGATTTTTATTTTACTAAAACTATACATTTGTCTTACTTCGTCCATTTCTGAACTCCCCATACTAAGGAGTGATCCATCACTGCAGGTGCTATGTGAAGATTTATTTATCAGCTCCTAATAATAGATGTTGAAAATTCATTAGAATAGATTAAATAAAAATACGTTTAAGTCATATTATAATTTTTACTTTGCTCAATAGGAGATCATTGCCAGTAGCTATAGTAGGAGAATGCATTGATGGACTCCGCGGGAGTCCCAAATCTTCTTCGTCCACGTCGTCACTGTCATCGTCATCTTGGATTTTTCTTCGTCTTCTTACCGCTTCTAGTAACTCGGCCTTTTTAAAAAATATAAATATATGTATTTCAATCTATACAGACTGTCATTTAAAATATTATAATGCGTTATATTAAAAATAATATGCTGCTTTTTTAAATTATGAGAACCAAGACAATTTATACAAATAATTTATTAATTTAGATTATAATTTAATTTATACAAGAAATTTGAGTTTTTATTGTAAAAGAAAATACATAGAAATATATATGATTCCTGATAAATAACAAAAATGTAATCCAACTCCAATTTATCTACTTCAATTATTAATTCACTTACTCGTATCCCTACATTTTAAGATTTTCATCAATAATTCAAATATAGGCCTTAAGAGAACGGCACGCCGACAACTTTTCAATGAAAGACTTGCATCAGCATTTTTCATGTTTATCAACTTACAAAAATTTTTGAAATACAAAACAAAAACAAATTATGGCTAACAACATTATCTAGCGACTGATGAAGCCGATTTTTGAGATATGCATTTTTACACGTTTTATGAGTTGTTAACATATAGATTTTTAATTTTTAATAGCTTATAAAACGTGTAAAAATGTATATTATATCAAAAATCGGCTCCATCGATCGCCGGAGAATTTCGTTCTTTATATATATACATTTTTTTTTTTTTTATTTCATCTTTCTAACAATATTCTCAAGTTGATAAAAATGAAAAATGCGTAAACGTATTTTTTTTTAAAACAAACATTGCGATAACACGACAATATTACCGACAAACGGTACTGATGTAGGTCTATTTTTAAATTACTTCTAAAATATATTTAAATATTTTTAATTCGTTTGATTTTGATTTTACTAACAATTTAAAAATTCATTATACATGTAATTGTGTATTGAACGATTTGAAAATCGGGCGTTCGGTGTCCTCTTCATAATAATATCACGTGGGTTGTAGGTATATTCGCCATAATTACATTTCTAATTTCGTATAGGTAGTCAAAGGGGCGAATGTAAGTTCCTACACGATAGAAACAGGTACACATATGTAAGTTCCTACACGGTAAAAAAGGTGCGGCGTATGCGGCAGAAAAAATTATATATAAAAGTTCTTACAAAAAAAAATTCAAATTTCATATTTATTATTAAACTATAATTCATATATTTACTCAAACTGATTATAAAGTAAAAAAAAAAAAAATACAATTGGCATAACTAATACCTAATACATTTTATATAATAAATAGATATAAATAATATGAAATAAAAATCATAAAAAAAATAAACATTTTCTGTATCATTTTTATCAGTAAGTACTGAAAAGTCGTAAATATGTTGCGTGTCAAAAAATCGAATTTAAATGTCCGGTCTACCTAACCTAACCGTTTATATTTTAATTATTTTTTATTATCGTTACCTATTGACTAATTTTTTCCGCCGCGTCTCATTTTTATATTCGTGTAGGAATAATTGACATATCCCATTTGTGGGAACTAACGTATGTATATATTTTGAGTACTTGTGGTATTTTTCTAATCATATAATTGAAGACTCAATTCCACAAAAATATTTACTTCTTTTTTTTTTTTTGGTAAATACGTATTTCGGTAACTTTGTTACCATCTGCAGTCTGCTCGAAGATGGTAACTTTGTTACCGAAATACGTATTTACCAGAAAAAAAAAAAAAAATAAAAAAAAAAGTAAATATTTATGTGGAATTGAGTCTTCAATATTATTATTGACGTATGTAATATTGTTTACCTGCTACTCTCGTTGGAACTTACTATAAAAGTAAATACGTTTAAATTTTTTTCAAACGGATAGAAAGATAAAAATATATATTATATTATAACATTATGTGATCGGAATACTGTGTGTAATATATATATATATAGTATAACACACATGAGGAGGCGCAGAAGGTATCACACAACAGGGCGTTGCGTTACACACGGTGGTTCGCTATCACGGTGATTAAAGGTCACGGTCAGCTGGGTACCCGCGATTCTCCCTATTCGAAATGCTCCGGGCCATTGTAACGTCTGGTACATAATAGGTCGTTAATGCACTAGCGCGCGCGCATCAACCTCACTCTTATCTAGTTTTAATCGAGAGAAAACGTGAAATTCACGCCAAACAAACTAATAAAATATACAATATTATTATTATTATTATTATTATTATTATTATTATTATCATCATGGTTATTATACGCGGTGATAATTCCGGACAAACGCACGGTGCGTTTTACGGTAGAATTTAGAATAACGAAAAAAATCGTACACGGTCTGTCCGAGCGATTTACCGAAAATTTACTTACTCGATCCATATATATTATTATAATTAATATGTGTCAAACAATATCATAGAACGTGGGCGTGCGTTTAAAAGTATCGGATTAACAATATTCCGAGTTTTCGGTCAGACGAGTAAAGCAGTATACATAAATCCATCGGTACATACACCACACTACTGCATCGCGTCTACTTAACACTCGTACTACTTAATAAGTAGAAATACTGAATACTAATAATAATAATAATAATAATAATAATAATAATTCATCGTGTACAAGACGACAGAGTAATTTATGTTTCGAAAATATTAGGAAACAAGCGTTTGGCAAATTACACGGAAATTAGCTATTGTCTTGGTAAACTTTTTTTTTTTTTTTTTTTCTAAACGTACAACAATAATGAATGTAAATAAGCATTTGTTGAAACAATGGAAAATCCATCGAGCTAACATAGGAATAACGTCCTAAGATACGTATAGTAATATATAGTTACGAAGAAAGGTTTTTCTAATGTGTATATATAACCCGTTCAGTTCATCTGCGCCCTCGGTGACGTCACACGTTTGACCAGATCAGGGGTTCGAAAATATTAATTGAACAATGTGTGATACATAGTACAATGTAGCAACATTGACGTTATCATGGATATTATTGGGTAATCAGTATTTTGCCGGGAGTATAACCTCAAAAAAAAAAAAAAATATGCAGGCAACATATCTGTGCTTCTGCAATTTTTATAACCCCTACAAGTTTAAAAATATAACGGTCGCCAAGGGCGCACATGAACCGAACGGGTTATAATTAGTGATGGACACTATCGAACTGTTCGATAGATACTTAAAGACTAAAGATCAATAAGATCCGAACTATTCGACAGTGCGAACTATTCATTTATTTATTTTATTATTTAATAGTTCAATAATATGTATTATAGAATTAATTATGTAAAATATAAAATGCGTAGGTATATTTTTACTTTATCGGAAAATTCGATATTTAGAAAAAAAAACATTTTTGGAGCTCATACAGTTTTAGACGATGAAAACAATAGTGGAATTAGAACTGGATGGTAGGACAAATTTAAAAGTTATGGTGATTTTACGCTGTTTTACTTATATATCCGATCATACGTATATAGTGTAGTGTACGCCACGTAGTCTAATGGTGAAATGCGGCAATATAGAGCGAGCGGATTTCGGTTCAATACTGGCAATATCGAATTTTTTGCATTTTTTTTTTCACATTTTTAATAAATAAATTACATTTTTTTTTTATCTGGGTTACTTACTACCCAAGTCATGAATTTATTGATAGCTATTTAAGCTATTTAAGCGAATCAGGAGATATTTTCGATTTAAACTGTCCGAGTGAGCAAAGCGTGAATGACCCTGCTCGATTTATAGGTGTAACCGAAATAAGTACACTTAAACCGTATTAAATTTAACCTATTGGCTATTACCTACTCGACGTGATGTTTCACAGCATTTCGGCGAATATTTAATTTGTAACAATCGGACCAGAATTGGAGTCGACCACAGCAAGCGCGGTCCATCCTCCCAGGCCCAGCTATAAAACACCTTATTTTTTTTTTTAGTTCAATATTCAGAAGACCTAGGTATGTTTTAAGATTCAAAAAAAATACGAAAATCCCACTACAATGCGACAGATGCAATTTTAAAAGAAATCAAAATGGGCGCAGAAGTATCCCAAGTTATTATGGCTTCGCGCATTGGTGATTTACAGTTAGAAGTTTCAGTTCCGTACGATTTTTAAAACGAAATTATCGTATACATAGTATTTTTACTACCTATTCGGACTATTCGGTTGGTCCGAACTCTATTCGGTATTATAATTTTGGTATAATTTGCATCAAACTATTCGATAATTTTTGTCGAAAAATCAGTATTTGGTCACGTAAAACCATTCGATAGTTAGTCCGTCACTAGTTATAGTATCAGCAATGTCATCATCTAATTAAAATCGCATTTTTAAATTATATACCTGTATGTTGGCTTGAGGAAATCCTAATCGTGGTACGGATACAGCAGATTCAGTATCCGACTGACCAGAATGCTGTTCAGGGTTGAACACACTGTCATGGCTAACGCTCAGCAAAGTGGAGTGTAAACTTCTGTAATCGAATAAAATTCTTCATTAATGGTACACACGTTGTCCCGGAGCGCAAACGAAGAAAATAGAAGTTTGCGCATTCTTCGTATACATACCGTCTCCTGCAGTCAAATGGCTCGTCAATCAGCCGGCTAGTCGAGCGACTTCTGGACGTATCCAAACTAGGCGGCGGTTCAATAATGTCATCGCGTAATTTCACTTCGTTACAGGGCTCGGGACTCGGTGCTTTACGTCTAAATATTCGACGCAAACCTCTGAGTGGATGGAACCGCCGTTTTTTGGGTTCTGTAAAACATTTATCTCGTCTTACAAAAATAATACCGTTACATAAATTATTTGCTTGTAATTTTTTATTTAATTACCCGGTCGCTGACCGACAACATGTTCCGATTGCGGTGACGATTCCCGCACGCAAGACATTGTGTGTGAATATAAATCATAAAGTTTATTTTATCTTCTCCGTTGCATTTGACTGTAACAAACGTACAAAGGAAAAAAAATTAAATTTTATTCAACTATAACTGTTACAACAACAATATTAATACATTTTCAGTTCAGTTTTAAAACCGTTCAAGTACGTACGCGGGTAAATTTAACTAAGCTTATTAATAAAAATAATATTTTAACATTCCTATGCATACCTAATATTTAATTAAACGAAGATTTTTCATTTTTTTTTTATATCAATTTAAAAAAATCGAACAAACAATATAATTAGTTAAATAGCGCGACACTAGAGGTATTTTTTAAATAATAAATATATATTTAAAAAATAGAGACTAAATTCCACAAGTTCTTTCAATATATTGTAGTTATTTTTAAACTTCTGAACGAAGATTATTTTATCATTGGATACTGGAAATTTTTTTTTTTTTAATACATTATTATCGTGATGTATTGCTCTCTATTACCAAAATTATCTACAACTCCATAAATATTCATTCAAAAGCGCACACGTTTTTAATATCTTCATTCGATTCGTGCAGGATTAACATCATTACGTACGTCAATTTATAAATTAAGATTGCACAGCTCGCCAAATACGAAAAACATCTGGCCACTATACTTTTATATATTATTTATATACATTGAACGACAGAATATTTTTTTTATATAACTAATAAGTCCATTAACAGATACTAGGTCTGGAAACAGACTTTATATAGTTTGTTTGAACGTAAAAGGGTTAATCCATGAAAAAATAAGTATGCCACAAATGATAGATAAACCAAGAAATAAGTGACGATTGAAACTGTATACAAACCGACTCAAAGAAAATGACAAGAAGATACTAAATAGATTTGGTTTACGCTTTATAAATAACTAACATCTAATTAAATTAGACTAGGTACGTAATGTGTTATTGATAGAATATCATTGATGTGCTAACTGTATATACGTATATAAAGAATGTTTTCTAACTGAATTTGACTGGTTTTAAAAATTATAGTACAAGTGAATTGAAAAATTAGATATAGACAATTATTTATATAATATATATTATATAATATTATTATAATATGTATAATATAATATTAAATTAATGAATAATTATGAATATTTATGAATACATAAAAATGAATTTTTTTATACTAACAACAACTATATACACTACATAATACTGTATGCGTTTATACATGGTTTAATGACTTACAAAATAACTGTACTCCAGTTTTAAAAACCATTAAAACATCGTATGTAACTTTGAAATGAAAAATAAATCCAAAGACTAAACAAAAATTAAGAGAAAATAGAATAATTGAATAGATACCTATGTATTTTAAATGTCTAAAACATCAGTACTAATTATTTATGGCTTATATGTACATTAAAATTGAATTTACGAATAAAAAAAAATTCACAAATACGTTTGTGTACATATGTATACCTACTATATTATGTACTTCACTATAAAACAAAAATCAACAGAATACAATTTTATTAATTATTTTTACCCGACTGTGAATGCAAAAGAGGGTATTGTGATTACCCATCTATGTATGAATACATAATGTATATATGTATTTCAATTATTGTCACTGGATATGTGATCTTAAGTAAAGCTCAAAATAATAATAATAATGTTGGTGATATTGTTGTAATAGGCCAATATAAAAATCTGTTTCTTTTTTTAAATATATATATTAGATCATTTAATGTTTAATATTTAATACCATGACGTATAGTTGTTGTAATTAAAACTTTAAACTTTCAATGTAAAACATTAAACATTAGTTTTAATTTTGCATAGAGACCGTCTGGTACAATAGTTAAAAATATTAAATAGTCGATGATGGTGAAGCCATTACAATATTTTCTACTACCAAGATTATTAATATTGGTCAAATGACGAATGATGCATCATTTTTTCAAATAATCCCAAAAAGACAAGAGGCCGTTATACACAATAACATCAACCACGGTCTAGTAACTATAGATAATAAATAAAAATATTCTAGGAAAAACAGAATAGCCATCTTCTCGTAGAGACCAATTGAAATCGAGTAAGCTTACACAATCTGTTTATATAGCTCGAAGATAAAACCATAAAATATGGAAACATTTCTAGAACCGACGTCAGGGCTGTCCCGAAGAAAGATTTATAATACTTCTCTTAAAAACATAAAATGAGCAAAAATAAATAAATAAAAAAGTAATCAACTTTTTCCCATTTTGCCGACTACAATCCTAATAATTTATAGTTTGCCGACTTAAAATTCCAAAATATTTCATAAACGTGAGTGAATAAGTGAAAAATAAATAAAAAGGGCATTGACTTTTTCTATTATTTGCCGACTGAACTTAATTTTGCAAAACCGTCAACCTCTGAGTTTGATACATTACGTGGACAAGGGAAAATATAAACGTAAGATGTTACTATTAAAATTATATTGGACTGTTACAGTATATAAACTTCAAGGGACGATGCTTGACTGAGCTACAATTATTGATTTAAGTTCCAGCATTTATACAAAAGGAAAGTGTTATGTAGATTCGAGTCCTGTTAAAAGCTCTATGACTCATATTACTCTACATTAGAACCGAAACTAGATCATAGGAAATTATTGGAAAATTTCTATGATCAAAATTATTTAAATTAACTATGCCTAATTCGATTGTAGAACTAGAAAAAATTTATTATATACTAAAACAAAAAGTTACAAAATATGGTTTAATAAAAAACCGGATTTCAAAAAATCAAAATTAATTAAACAAAAATAGGTATATGGATTATTTAGATATAAAATAAAATTATTCTATTATCAGTAT
Organism: Pemphigus obesinymphae; assembly: GCA_025469235.1. Taxonomy (NCBI): domain Eukaryota; kingdom Metazoa; phylum Arthropoda; class Insecta; order Hemiptera; family Aphididae; genus Pemphigus; species Pemphigus obesinymphae. The sequence continues at coordinate 26,730 of JAIPRL010002013.1, read as the reverse complement.
AGTTAAATCATAGCATGAAATGTAAATTAGATAACATGTAACATGAAAAAATATTAATGTATATAATAATTTTCAACTACAGCAGTCGAAAACCAACTTTATTACTACGATATTAAATTATTCTATGTATAAAATGGTTAAATCGTGTGCATACATTTAATTATAGGCTTAGATGTTTTAAAAAAGAATTTGAAACAAAGTATCCATTAATTTTTAATGAAATAAAATTATGTAAAAGAAAAACTAGTAATTGGCCTCCGATTACAGTAGTTAAAAAATTACATTGCTTTTTTAAAGTTGCAGGTTGTCTAATTTACTTTGTATGCAATGATTTAACTACAATATTCATAAAAAATTTATTTTATTTTATTTTTTTGCAGTCGGGTTTTTTATTACCAAACATGAAACAATAAAAGGCACGTTTATATCGAGTCTACTATCGATCGATGTGTGCAATATATCTGTAACTGTCGGTCCATATATATATATATATATATTGATTTAAAACATTTTTTATTCTTAGCTATAAATACATTTAAAGAGTAAAAAAAAACTAAGACATGATTTTAGTACGTCTTTCTTTGATGTATACAGACATAGACAACTAGAAAACCGCGTCTTCAGAAGATCAACAAAAATTATTACCAATCGACTAAGTGTTCTTTATTTATTATACTCAATAAAAATTGTTTGCCAAATTTTTAACCAAACAGAATTCAGTGGAGAATAAAAATGCACCGTTTTGTGAATAATCCATATTTTTAAAATACTGTAAACTTGGTTTATTAAAATAGATAATAATAATAATAATAATTAATAATATTACTAAACACAAGTACTTAAGTAATGTGTTAATTATGAAACTATTTTAAAATAATAAATGAATATACTTAAATACAATAAATAACTAAATTAATAATATAATTGTAAGTATAATTGCATTACACAATATTATATTCCAATTAAAACCATATGCTATTTTACAATAATTCTGAACTACATAAGAACGATCGGTATATATTCATACTAGATTTAAATACCTACTTTTAATATATACTACAAATATATTTTTACATATAATATATACATTTGTATTTCAATATTTTATTGTAAAGTATTTCAAATATTATTATTATGGATATCCCGGGTACCAAAAGTATTTATTTACATTATATTATAGTACGTGACATGCTAAATAAATAAATTAAGGCGCGTATACACACGAGAAGACTAAATTTATCCGAATACTCGTGCATGCTCACCCTGTGCGTCATATAAATGTGTTGAGTGTGAACACACCTTTAGATAAAAATTGACAGTTCGTAGTAAACCTATACCTATAATGTTATCGATTTTTTTATGGTCTGTAAATTGTACCAATATATATATGTGAAAACCATCTGTTGAAAATTATACAATATAACATTAATATATTAAATCCAACTTAACATTAACAATAAAAAAATAAAATACACAGACAGAACAATAATTATCTATAATGAAATAAAAGATAATGAAATCAACATGAGCTATTGAAGTTTACCACCATTTATATTACATTCAATGTTTATGTTTGCACTAAACAAATACTGAAGTACATAATTGATAATACATACTATATAGTATATTATATTATTATTATATTCCTTTTTTACGATAAAATGTGATAATACGTTATAGTAAAAGTATGCCATTAATATTAATTATATCATATTTTATTATATTTCATTATACCATTAATTCGTTACTATTATATTTGCAATACATAATATATTAATATATCTTCAAATTGGCTATTTATTATTTTTAAATATTAATATTATCGAGCATTAAAATGCACATTTATAATACGAATGTAAAATTTATAAATTAGTGTCGTTGTCAATAGTGATAGTTTATATTTATAATTACAATTGTTAATACAAAATTATAATATTATGTAAATGTTGTATAATACACAAATTAATACAAAATGAGTATTGATAATTCCAACAAAGATTCAGTAAATGGTACTTACACATATTATATTATAATTTTTTAGAAATATTATTATTATTAAATATATAAATTATTATTTTAAAATCAGAAATAAATTTACAAATATAATATAAAGAAAAATTAAGTAATATAATTACTCATAATCAGCTAAATAAAATATAAAATAGTAAAACAATTCACTGATCATATTTAAGATTAAAATTAATTAAATACCTATCTAGTTCTATAATATATTATGCGGTTATACGTATATTTAATATTTAAATATTATTTTACATACAAAAAATAATACAATATTATCACAATAAATACTTGCACAGTATACCTATACATAACGTGTTTTTAAAATTATTTATTTATTTTTTTAGTAATTTTGTATTTTGAAAATATTTAAAGTACCTATCTAGAATGTGTAAATACTTTTTAAACAATAAGTCATTAGTCTAAAGTTCAAAACATATGCACAATTATAGAAAAATAAAGTAAAATTTTGTAATCTATTATATTGTGACGGAGATAAAATATATTATGGTGAAATATTAATTTAAATAGCAATAAAAAAATATTAATATGTTATGGATACACGCATTACATATAAACAGATACATAATATTCTAATGAAATGCGTGGCCAATATTGATATAGGTAGGCAATTGATCTTATATATACGCATTATCTAGGGATTGATCCGTATATGAATCAGGTGTCCAGTAGTCCCGACGAAAATTCGAGAATGACACTTTCGTCCTGTATTTTCAAGTACCTGCAATTTCATTAATTTATAAATACCATAATATATCATTATCTTTATTTCATTTTGAATCTATAATTGTGAATTCAAAATCTTAAGTATATTGCCTTTATTTTTATAATTACATAAGAAAAGTCATTATAAAATAATTATAAATGTCTGAATAAAGTGAAAGATAATATATCCATTGATTTTACAATATGTGTTGTGTGTGTAGTATTAGTTTTATGATTTTCGAATTTCGGATAGAAAGAATGTTTTTATGGCTTAAGGACTTTCTGCTAACATGAGTTTTTTTATTAAAAATTGTTTGCACTGCAGACATTCTCTTAAGGAAACTACTGGGAAAATCAAAAAATGACTTCTTAAAAGTACCAACAAGAACGAATTTACCATCAAAAAAACTTTTTACCCTAAAACTCCTATTACTCTACTCCTTTTACCAAAAAAGTTGTTCGCATCAAAAAAATAATTTACATCATTGTAAAATTAACAGATTCTTCGCTCCGCTCAAATCTAAAATTCAAAATTACAAATAAACGTTATGAATATAAGTACTTATTTGAAATCCTTAAAATAACAATTTATTATCTAATTAGTTGAGATAAAACAGATTAATTCAATTAATAATACATTTTATAATAACTTAAAAATTCAAACAAATCCTGCAGTTACCAATTATATAAAATAGGTATGGTACTTATATCTACTACAAGTGAGTTATATCTAAAGTATTATTTAGAAATATATATACAATTATTAATCATTTAATATCTAGTATACACCTATATGTTACACAAATTTTCATTAACACAATTGTGTCAATCAAGAAATATCAATAAAATAAAAAATAAGAACAAGTAAACAGGAAATACAGAATAGATGAAAAGTTCATTACGAATAAAAATCAGACATATTTTCTACTTATGTCATGTTTGGTTTTTAATAAGCATTAAACATATTATATTATATAACATAATATCTACATAATACATCAAATAAGACCAATCAGTGAGGGGTGTAAGCACCTCACTCGTCACATAGGACACTGCAGGTGTTGGATGCATAGAATTTGAAAGCGATGCTATTTTTTTTTTTCGATTAAAACGATTTGAAGTGAAGCTGTAGCGTGTCTAATAAAATAAAAGTACTTATACTTGATACTTAATACTTGATGCAAATACGTTCATTTAAAACTATTTGTGTAATTAATATTAAACTAAATGTAATCAGCTAAAATATATTGTGTTGGAAAAAAAATGTTCAAGTATATTTGGCACAAACGGAATATAGACGAGACATTTTTTTTTTTTTTTTTACACAAACATTTTTGGCGCAAATAAGTCATACCCGCCAAAACCCTTGAAGGTTAGTTGTAAGGACTACTGGCTGGCCGGAATCATAGGTATTATATAATGAAAAACATAAACATGTTCTTCCACAATATTTTACTATACAACTACGTCTAAATATGTGTCAACGATGTTCCAAATAATTCACTTATAATGTTTACTGTTTACCGCGCCTTTGTTATTTCTTGCGAATCATTTTTATCTCGTTAGTAATAGTTAGTCTCGCTGTTAAGTATTCAATATTCGAAAACATTTTTATTTTGTTTTAATCATTACATAATATTATATTTAAAGGCGATAGATATGACCGATATTAAAACAGTTGGATCTACCAGATGCACAGATCTTCACGTTATATACGCATATTATAGATCCGCGTCAACGATGCCCATTACCAAATAAAATAAAAAATATGATAATCATTATACTTTAAGAAATGTTTTTGAATTCCACAATTCAAAGCACCGGGTTCCAATAATACCAAACACGTGTTGTGTAACATTTTCTTTGATGTATACTCAAATGCCGCCTTCCGAGCGAACATCTGAACATGTACACAACAAACACAGTAAAAACGTACATTTTATGTAAGACCATAATATAGTGGCGAAATCGATGGGCAGTATTCGATAATATTGTTTTCATTATAATTTTATATCTTCGACCAGTATTTTGTATTTCAATTAAATCTACCAAAATTGTGTCTACCGGAAAATAAACGGTTAAATTATTAAAATAGTATTGAGAATTTGAATGAGTTATGAATTTTTGAAAACTGATTATGAAATGCATATTACTCCCAAAATAATTTATAAGCATCTTAACTTCCTAAAATAATAATATTAATTTTATCATTTAAAATTGTTTTAAAAAAAAATGTTATACATAGGTAAATGTATAAAATACCTTTTACAACTTGATATAGGTACCCTAAAAATAAAAAATAATATTACATATTTCAACAATTAATTTCCGGCGTTTTAAAATCGTAACTAGATATTAAGAAAAAAGAAAATCAGAAAATTCAAAATTAATATAATAGAACAATTGTATTACCTATATGAATAAGGCACAGAGCACAACTGTAATGTTTAACAGTCCGAATTCTAAACACACTTTCTCTTTTTATAGCTATGATTTTATTGTACATTGAAATAACTAGTAGCCATAGTCTTTTCATTTACATCATTGTGTTGTTTTTACTTTTAAATTATTCGCAATTTTAATGTCAAAATAAAAACTAATCATCATGTAATATTGTTCGAAAATAATTCTTCACTCGAGAAAATTCAAATCGGTGAGATTGTATTATTAAGTTACCTAATGTATTTTCTAAAAAAATACGATTTCAATGAAAATATTTTTATTTTCATTTTTATTATAACTACCAAGTTATATTGGAAAAATAAAAGCAAGTATATCATTGTTTTAAATTCTAATAATTATATGAAACCCCATTGTTTATTAACAATTAATATAAAAATATTAAATAATACGTCACTTTATACCTATTTACATATAGATTAAAATTATAATAATTTATAACACAATAAGCGTGTTTTCGCGATTAACCAAATATAATTTGGTTACAGAATTTCATAAACAATCAGTTTTGGTTATAATAATTTATAGCCGATCAAATGGAATGGTTATTATGTTTGGTTATAGATAAAATAAAATAACTTTGCCTGGTTAATCGCGAAAACGCACCTAATATAGAATCAATTAGTTTAAACTTAATTAGTAATTAGTGATTACACATACGTAGTCATGTAGTCTATACTCGTATATTATTTACGTAAAATATAAATATATCCATTTAAATAGTTACTATGGTTATAAATGGTCTAATCATTAAATCGATTTCAACAGGTAAACCATATAAACGTGCAGTGTGTGTAATGTTATACATCAATATCCAGTTTTTTTTTTTTTTTAATAAAAAATAAACTTGTTAGGTACTTCATACATCCATATACATTTTAATTTTTATACTAAATAATATAAATATATTGAAATCTGAATAAATATATACGTTCGTTATACTATAGGTACTCAACTTATACAGGCAAAAAACGGTAAGGTCAAAAGAGGTACCTATAAATATTTTTAAGCCAAAGTATAAAAAAAAAAAAGAACAAAGAACTATCGATAGTAGGCCAAACTCGTGATACTGCTTCCAGGCCAAATCATTATCAATACCTACTCAAATAGAAATACGGTCGAGGTATAACACGGCGAAAACAAATATTCATAAAATAATAAATATTGGAAACCCCTGAAAACCACTTAACAACTGTTTATTTAAGTAACTAGAATTGGCCATATAAGGACCAAAATGAAGTTTGCAAATTCGTCCGTGGCCATGGCTTGCTTGACCTTTACAATACTTATGTCTCGCCTTTCTAAACGATATAATGTGTATTTATAGCAGAATAAACCAATTTTTAATTTAAAATGCAACTCATTAACGAAATATAGGTATTACGTACATATACCTAGTAAACATAATATTTTATTTCATAATACTAATAATTCAATACAAATATTGATATTATTTAATTTCCAAGTAATAAAAAACTTAAATAAACAACTAGGTATTATTATAACCTATAATATGTTATTTAATTTGTTCATTTCATAGCACTTTTCTTTAAATTTTGATAATATTTATAAATTAAAAATCTATCTACGTACTCGTATTATAATAAGAATTATAATTTCATATTACAATTATAACAAATTGGTTATAGACCTGGTTATAGATTACCTACATTATTTATCTTAAATTTGGCCTTCGTCTAATATACAACTGCGAGAAACATGCCAAATATGTTATATTATATAGTAAATACATATGGCTATTGTATTTAGACAGTATTTTACATTTCATAACAATGTTTCATTTTTTATTTTTGATTCAGAACCAGTCACGCCCGCACAGTTTCAATCCAACAGCGTAGTAAAACGAGTCGAACGACTATGTTAAAAACGACCCAATATTTTTTCTAAACTCGGTCTCAATAGAGATAGGTGGATTGAACGGATATGATCATGGCTACCGGAAGGATGTATCAGTGATGTTCAACAAACCATCTCTTCCGGCTTTTGTACATGGGATCCAATAAGGCAAATATGGATTAATTTATTTCTTTGCAAATAAGAAAGGAAATCAATCAATATTGAAAGCAATAGCAATTGCATAATAAAAATATTAAATAATAGATTGAATACAACGTATAAAAAACGTATAAATATTTAAATGTATCTACCTAATAAACTGGTATATTATAAATAAAATAAACTGGTATGGTATAAAAAATACAAATTAATACAAAATATTATTTGAAAAATTTACTAACAATTTTAATATATGTCTATTTAAATAATTGTATTGCACAGGCTTTAATAGATATCGCTATAAACAGTATTATTGTACACATTGTTATTAATGTATACATTAAGAATAGTCTTACTTAATGTGTAAGTACCTAGGTAAAATTGGAATTATAAGTTTAACTGCAATTAATGAAAAATATTTTAAGATTCAACAGCAGTTCAAAAAATTATATATTGTAGAATAAGAAAAATGTATAATATATGGGTAGGTAAGCACTTCGAGTTGTGATTATAAAACTATAAAAAGTGTAAATACCCACTACTTATAGTACCTATATACGTATACTTTTCATTATTTTAGTAGGCTTTACATACAATAGTGAATGTAGACTGTAGAGGTAAATTATAAGTTAAATAATTAATAACCAGTACTCGTTATAACTTTGTTTTTATTGTTAGAGAGCTGATAGAATAATATAACGAATATTTGGAAGTAAATAAATTACAAGTTTAAATACTAAAGTATGACCGTAAAATAATATTGACACGCATATTAAAGAACACGAATACAGTTACAAAACGCATCGCCCACTCGTTTTTTTACTGGGTCGTAAAAGCAATAATAAAATAATATGAAGCATAATAGATGGAAAAATCTCACGTGCGTTATCTTTTAAACGTGCAGACAACGATTCAGTGAGGTATAAACCAGATCAAATTACGTTTGAAACAGAATGAAGGTTCCTATGGAATGGAATTAAGTAACCCATATATTATTTTGCTACAATTGAGTAGCACTGAACTTGCTTCTGCGTAACACTTTGCGAATGTCACAGACATTATGAATGAATACATAATAATTATTATACAGGTAGTTGTTTTCCGTTCAATTTATATGAATTTTTAAAAAATAATAACAATGATACTATTTCCACATAAGAGTGCCTTAAAAATATCGAATCTGAATACATGATATATATATACTAGCTGTTTATTACATCAATCGCATCTATTCAATTTACAGTAGGTATATAAATAGTATAATTTGATAACCGTTAAATATTACTATATAACATGTAAGATTTAACAATATACAATTTCAATATTTCATTCGAAAAATACAAAATAATATTAAAAATATAAATAAATCCAACGAAAAAATTTCGTATTATAACCTAACACTCTTATATTATGTTATCAAAGATAATAACAAAATTGACAATGCAACTATAAAGAGCCACTAGAGAAATCGATAACATAACTTATATTATAATATGTATGTATATGAAATAATATAAAAGCATATATTATAATATACCTAAATTATACAATAATTATTGTCATAGGTAAGAATGTAAGATAATTATTGTTTTAAATAGGTATCTGGTAGATTATAGAATAGGGTAGCCATATTTAGAAAATTAAAAAACTTTTATTTTTACTTTCATTTACCCCCCCCCCCTCACAACAATTATCAGCATCAACATCCCAACTTTTTATTTTTTTTTCGATATTATCCATTTTCTTTACTGGGGCTAAACAAATTGCATTTATCATGAAACTATTTTTTTTTTTTGATACTTATTTATTTTATTTTTAAATATTTTTAATTAAACAACATAAAAACAATTATTTAATTTTTAAATGTTAGGAAAACATTATTTTATCTTATTTAAGAATTTAAATATTTTATATCAATTTAGTTATTATTATGACATTTTGATTACTTAGAAATTAAAATTTATATATTGATGATTCTCCTTGCACTGCATCTTCATTTCTTTGTTGCATAAGTATCTGAAAAACCTATTGCTTGGTTACTCCTAAAGAAACGTATGACACTTCATTTATCTTGAATTTTCGAAATTGTAATTTATTGATCTAATTATTGTTTCTTTAGAAGAAAACAATTTTTTTTATTTGTTCATATAACTTTAAAATAGAATATTTTTATTCTGCCAATTAATTTTTTTAGAAAGAAATTCTTTAATAGTTTACAATAATTTGAGAAGATTTTGTTGGGAATTAATTTTTGTCAATGTTTTAAATTCCAAACGCTATAGCTTTTTTCGACCTTTGAACTAATTTTTTACTTGATATATTAATGTTTAATACATTAACTGATAATATTTGTAAAATAATTTAAATTCGTTTAAATTTAAAAATAAATAGTGTGTACTCTGTCGAACGTCTTCCCAGGTAAGATATAATATTTAATATTTGTCTTCCAGTTTGTGTTTACTGTCCAGTATTTCAGAAAAAATTCGAATAGTTAAATATTACGGAATTTAATACTGAGAAACGGGGCATATATAATAGATAGTAAATGGTAATAGACGTAAAGGATCACCATATTACAAAATATTATGAACAACAATCATGTAAACTTATAATAAAGTTCACGATAAAATCAACTAACAATGTTAATGCAATTATGTCTGTTTATCAGTTATAAAATATATACCTATAACACACGTTTTTAATTTTAATTTTATTATAATTTAATAGATATAGTATAGTCAGTATAGATAATAAATTAATTTATAAATAAAATAATGAATTGTATAATAGATTAAATAATTATTTAAATTAATTTTCCCATTATAATTATAAATCAATATCTATACAGTAATTTGCGTCGATTATAGAGCAATTTTAATAAATCATAATACAATATACCTATTAATAAATTAGGAGTAAACTTTAGTAACTTTAAAATAGAAAATGAAAAATAAAGTAAATTTTTTATCAATATAATTATAAAATAATAATTGGTACCTACCTAAATAATTATAATTATGACGTTTTAGATCATTATGTTTACAACTGTTTTTTTATATAGTATTTTACAGGCTTGTTATCACAAGTATTTATATTGCTTAAATATAATATAAAGTATTATTATATAGAGGTACACATTTTTAATGAAAAATTTGAACTAGCAAGGCGCTAGATAACTTTATTATAATTTATTTTTATTTCATCTTTTTATGATATTACCAAGTTAATAAAAATTAAAAATGCATAAACATGGTTTTTAACAAATATCGTGATTATACGGTAATAAATATGATATTAACACAAGATTATTTTTTAATTATTTTAATACATTTAAATATTTTCAAATTTTTGAATTTTCATTTTTCTAAACATACGTATCAAACATACCTATCTAAAATTGCATATAAATAACCCCTTGAAAACCGTGCGAACGACGTCCTCTTAAGTATATTTATATCAATGGTATTTATATGGACATTTATTTTTTGCACAAATATTTTTATATAATTAACGTATAGTTGAAAATTTAAGAATATTTGTATTCAATGATACACGTATTAAGTACTATATTTTCATAATATTAAAATGAAATAAAAATGTTACTAATTTTCAGATGAGATAATACTATATTTTTCATCTATATACTTCATAACAATAAAAACATCGATATCTGATATTATGTAGACAGCTGGCAGACAAGCACGTATTAACAACGCCACTGGAAAGGCGGAAATCCTCACGAATATCGGATAACATGGTATAGTATACCGTTTTCAATGCAATGAATATTATGAAACCCTCAATAACTATACCCTTACCATTTATTATATATTATACGAAATGTTTAAATTTATAACACTTGTTGCTTTTTATAACTACAGGTACTAGTAAAAATAATAATATCAAGTTAATACATGATTCTATTACCATAACTCATCCTTCAGAATATAATATATTCAATTTTTTCATTATGGAGAATCCCAATTTGTTTACAAAATGAAATTTGGAGCATCCAATAAACTGTTTTGGAAGTTGTATATGGTGTTGGCAAGGGATGTTTCAGCTCCCATAATATTTATATTATATATATATATATATATATTTATTTATAATTTTATATCATCAAATGAAATTTTTTTACTATACACCTATTATAATACATTGCATTGTTTGGTCTGTGAACACGAAAAGTCAGGAATGTATGGTTATAATTATTTATATTTAACTGTTGTCAGAACTCTAAAAGTTGGCAATATGACAAAACTCCAGACGAAAAAAAATGGAGTAAAAGAATATTTCAAAGATATATATAATTAGGAAATAATATTATTTACACGCAATACCTATATATTATAAGATAAAGGTTTAAAATGTGTGTATTTTTTTATATAACAATTATCTGTAGAATATATTATAATATAATATGAACTTTTTTCTTTAGAAAAATTTAAACTTTAGTTAGGTACCTAAAATTTTATATTTTATTTAGTACTATTAAAATCAAAACTATAAAAGAAATAATGTAATTCCATTAATAGATTTTTTAGCACTTAAATATAAAATATTTACAATTTACGTATTAAAATGTATCTATACAACAGACTACGTGATGAAAATCTTTCAGCAATTTTAACTAAATTTAAAATAGGTAGGTAGGTAGATAGGTATTATTTTTTATGTTTTTACTTTTCATTTTTTTATTTATTAACTAAAACATTTATATTTAAGTACCAACCTTTAATTGTATTATTATTCGAAAAATTAAACAGGATTGGCTTAACCAAGGTTCAACTGTTTAAAACTATAGGTATGTTAGTATGTACACAGTTTGATTTGTGCAAATTTATTTTGTAAATAGGTACATAATATATCGACATCAACTTATCAAACAATAAAAAACCACAATTCAACCTTTAAAATTAATTAATTATTTTGTAATATTAATATCAAAAAGCAGAACAGTGATTCGTTTTGTTAACCTGATGCAAAAAAAAAAACGTTATACTATTATTATAAATGTAGGTACCTATAATCATTAGTAAATATTGCATTACAAAAAAACAATTCTGAGCAGATTGTTACAGATTTTCTCTCGGGTAAATATTGGATTTAAAAAGGTCATATTATATAAACCTATTTTAGATCAACAAAACTATGGTACGTAAACTCTTCAAAGATATTTATTAATTATTTTATAATCGCGTCCAACATGTCATAAAAAATTACGAGTACCTATCTAAATATCTACTTATATACCTAATATACCTCATAGGTATAATAATGGTACCTATTCATGTTATTGACGACTATAGATAAACCTACCCATATAGGAAATACTTTTTAATTTCATAATTTAAATAAATATAAGTACCTATATTATATAGGTACGACCATTGATCACAAATTATACCTAACCAAAATTAATGTAGAATTAAACAAGTCATTTGGCCATATAATATTATATGTGTAAAATAATCCACGAGATATTTATTACATAATAATACGTTCAATGTCTATCGGGAAATATGAAATTTGCCCAGTTTACATTAGGGTGTTAATAAGACACGTTTTTAAGGATTGCATTGTCCCGACAAACTTTAAACGGAACTCTTTTTCTCTACCATTTTCATACCGATTTATGAAAATTAATAGTACTACCTACCATTGATTTTATTACTATACAGTTACTATACTATATTCTAGGTATATAGTTCTAAAATCAATGGTACTACCTACTAAAAACAATTTAATAAAATTTTCGACATTTTCACAAAAAAATTATATTACATTAAATTAATTATTGCCCGAGCTGTTACCTATATACCTAATATATTAAGTAGGTACCTATTGTTTGAAGCATTTCTAAATATTAAAAATTTAATATACCAAGCTACCTATAGATATTAATTAAATTTACAATTTATATCAAACCACTTTATCTACCTATTGCCAACATAAAATCTAAAATATGATATATGCTTATAGTTATATTATATAGGTACATTAGATTTATTTACATAGGTATTATATTGTGTAATATAGATATCCTCGTAGATATCTATTATCTACTAAAGTACTAAACAATTATTTGTGAAAAATAAACATAAATCATAAATTTAAAACACTATACAAGTATAAGTACAATCAGTTGGGTTATAATAATGTGAGTAATATGACAGTAGGTACATCCACAGCATGTAAAACTTTTTTTGAAAAATAAAAATATTTGTCTATTGTTTATTATCATTATTACTCTCGTTTTTACCTATATCAATAATACAAAAATAATATCGTGCGAGTCATTCTTTTTAGAAATTAATTTTATCAAATCTGACCCAAGAAATCGAATAGGTAACAGATGACTAACGAGTTTATGCCCTTTTTTTCTACTTATTTGCTAAAAATAATTAAGGTATACAGAGCGCCAATTACTCATTCTATTACAAATAATATACACATTATTTTGGATAACGCTGTATATAATTCTATTTCAAATAATATTATACACGTTATTTTGGATAACACTGTATAATACCAGCCAGCGTGTGACGGAATAGTTTTAGTTTTTTTAGGAATTGGGGGGGGGGCTGCCACCCCTAAAGACGCCACTGCTAATTATAAACCTAATATAAATAAATTGACGATAAGTGTACAATAGAAAAAATTGCATCAAGAAATTTTTATGTAGGTACTTTACTATTTAAGTTTTATGAAAAATTTTGTTTGTACCTATAAATAAAAATATTTAAATTGGTAACATTTAAGACAAATTGTTTACTTGAAATGTTTTTCATAATTTTATGACACGCAGGGAATAACGAAAAAAAAAAATCAGTTAAATTTTAGCAAGCAAGGTCAGAAAAATTTTCCATTCTTGTAATTAGGTAGGTATTAGGTACAGACTAGGATATAAGTATATCCTCGAGTATATCTTAGTCTGTGGACTGTGGTATTAGATACTTTCTGTCTTTTCTACATAAATCATCATATAAAATGATACTATAAACCTAGTCATTTATTCAAATATTAAAAAATATACCTATACAATTAAAAGCCCGATTAAAGATTACAGATTAAAGAAATAAATGGCATTTTGATGCCACAAATATAAACAGTAAAAATTAAACACTATAATTTTTACAGATTAAAATATTAATTTACAGTACACTGTTATACATTTTAATACATTTACATAAAATTGTATTTATAATTTTTAATTTCTTAAGATATCAAAATATTTTTCAGAAGATAAATTACCTAATTTGAATAGATAATAATATACATAACTAAAACATAAAATAATGAAGCTGTACAATGTATAGGTAAAAGTGTATAACATATTATGATTTAAATAATTAAATATGAGTATTATTTTAATTTCATTATAGATTACATCAACTTAAAGAGTTGTAATTACCTACCAAATGTGTTATTTCTCTTAGTAGGTGCCCTGGTAGGTGCCTACTTAATTATTGCTTTTTCTTGTCTCAACATTGTATTAGATAGACATTTTTATCTTTGAATTTGATTTGAGTCTCATTAGATTTTTGTAAATTTAATACCTACATACTTACTTACAGTAATAAAATTAATAAGGTGAACTAATAGTAAAAACCTGTAAAAACTATTACTAATAAACAATAGTACTATGGGTAAACTAACCAAAAAAAAATACTCAAAAATATATTATAATAGTATTCCTAATATGTACCTAGATTAAAATATGTAGGTAGATATCTAAATACATAATATAGGTAACCTTATACAAGGCTTAATATCTTTATCAAATATAGAAGGTAACAATAAAACTATCATTAGCAAAAAATGTGTTTACATAAAAAAAAAAAATAGAAAATATAATCTTGGAATGAAATATAAATAAACTAACATACCTATTCAATATTGTGTTATGTTCTGCACAGGGTACTATGGTTATATTAATCTAACAATGAAACTATTGAATACTAACAAATTGCTACATAATAATAAATACTTTATATTTAACTTCTGTTAAAGATAAGATATAATATTATGTTTCATTTGGATTCCATGTAAAATACAAACACATTTTTATCTAAGTACCTAATAATATGAATTTGAATCGATTCAAAACTTACATTAGATAAGTACCTACTTATCTTTATTAAAGTTTAAATTCATATATTTTATAGGTACTCATTAACTTCATAAAATCCAAAAGACATATTATACAGAAAAGAAAAATGTACATCAGTCCTTACAATTAAAATTGAAAATGAATAAAATATTCAACTAAAATTTAGCGCATTGAACCAAATTAATGCACATAATATAATCTTATATTTTTAAATATATTAATTAATTTACATTTGTATAATAATAACCTATACTTAGGTACCTACCTACTATAACATACACATTAAACTTGTTTAAAATAGTTTTTAACTTCAAATAGGTGCACTGTACAAGAAATGAATTAATCATTTTAATAAGTATACGTATCTATATAACTTAAAATAAATTGTTTGATGCAAAATACCTAGTAAAATTTTATAGGTAATATTGTAATATTATAATATTTCTAATATTTATTATTTAACTGTAAGTCTGTCTACCTATTGACTATATGTATATATGTACTTACATAATCTCTTTATTATTAATTTAAATTTACCTTAAGATTTTCAAATGTATCCACTTTGTTGCAAACGATTAATTTTAATTGATGAACAATGTAAATATTCTTGCCGCAACCACACACCAATACATTTCCAACACTCGCTTAAAACATATTTTCTATTTACTCGACATCAACATACACAAATTCATAATAAAATAGATAATAAATAATTTACAATAAACACAGATGAAAAAAAATTACTCTAAATTTCTTTATTATTTAATCACATTTTTAAACAAATTATACCTAATAATTAATAACATTATCACACTTAACACTTAACAAACTAGCGCGAGACGCACTACAGCCCGACTGGAAATGATAAAAAAAAATTGAGAAACAAAAACATAACGGGTTGTTCACAGCTGCAATTTCAGTGTAACCACATGTAGTATCCATAATTATGTGACTTGTGGACTATTGTACACTTCTCTTGTAAAGTATGCGTCCAATTTTTTAGCGCTATTGTAATAGTATTTTTTACCAATAATTTATCGTCTGTAGATTTAGTTATAACAAGAATTAATTAATTATGTAACACAATACATAATTTTATAATATCTATTGATTACAGATCAGAAATTTATCTATTTGGCATTCTTGAAAGTTATGATTACCTACTTAACGTAAATTTGGTTTAATTCAAATAGTTAATTGAACATTTACTATATTTTATTATCTAAAAGTAATTAGGTGTAACCGGTGTAGGTATAGTAAAACAAAAATAATTATTTTTCGTTACATTATAGATATGACTTGTATAATCTAATTTAAAAATTGATTATTTAATCTATTAATTAATTTTTTGCACATGTTAATAGATATCTATTATTATATAATGTGATATATATGTACCTATATATAAGGTATTATATATATATATATATACGTATTTCATATTTAAAAAAAAAATTTTTATTAATATATTTCTGTATTTGTTAATATTATAATATGCAATATAACAGATCTCTGTGTCTGTTAAATGTTCGAATTTTGACGCTTGAAATATATTTGGCGGTCACGAATAGTCAGGGGTTAAAGTGGGGGGCGCAGGGGGACTCGGTCCCCTTACCTCTAACGGCGGTTAAAAAGTGTTTCCTTTAACAATTTATCCGTAAGATACTCTGAAACGCTCAAATTATAACCAAATTAACCAAATATTAATCAATATAATTCAGAATTATTTTGAAATTAAATCATTATTTTTACTTTTTTTTTTTTATCAAATATTCAAATATATTATTTTAGTTTTATCAAATGTGTTTAACTCTTTCCAATACAAGGGTCTGATAAATTTTTATACCTGTGCAAAAATCAAATATTGTTTCGGTAGTTAAAACTACTTTAATGTTAAAAAAAAAAATTATTTTTTTTTAAAGTTATGATAGGTTGAGTGACATATGACCCACCGGGCAGCATGTGCTATACCTATATTTTCGTTCATATTGATTTAATAGGTAATAAATATCTAGGTAAGTTATAAAAAAATTACTACCTATACGACTTATATTTAATAAATGTAGGTAATAATCAGTGGTGGATTTATAGGGGGGTCCAAGGGGTCTGAACCACCCTAGATTCCGATATACAAGTAGGTATATATTCCAATATATATATACCTATTATATAAATATATATTTTTACACTTATTTCTAATATAAATAAAATATAATACTTTTGATATACCTACATATTATTTTTCAGGACCCTCCCCCCAGAAAAATGTTTAAAATCCGCCACTGGTTTTTTATAATATTATAATTATACATGTAAATAAATCTGAAATCTTAAAATGGCTATAAAATAAATTCTTGTGCTCCGATTTTCAAATTATTTTTGTATACAATTTAAACAATATATGACTGACCATTGTGTTAAATTTTTAAGTTAAAAACCTAAATATTAACCCTTTTATGAATTAATTACCTCAAAATCTAAAAATAAGGTATAAACCAACCAAAACTGATATGAAAATTTGAATATTTTTTGTAGTTGTGTAATACACAGATATATTTTTTTTTCAAAATTTCAACTCTAAAATGATTATTTTCGAAATTTCGGAGAAATAACCACATTCGATATTGATGTATGTACACACGTAATACATACAATCTCGTAAAAAGTATTAAAATGGTTATAAAATAAATCCGTGGTTCAATTTTTAAATTTTGTTATATATAATTTAAACAAAATACGACTGACATTGTGTTAAATTTTCAAGTCAAAAACCCAAATATTAACCCTTTTATGAATTAATTACCTCAAAATATAAAAATAGCCTAAATTTAATGAAACTTTTTGAAACATTTTTTATAGTTTAACAGTACAAAGATAAATTTTTTTTTTGAAAACTTCAAGACTCCTCCATGATTATTTTCGAAATTACAGAGAAATAACTATCGCGATGTAGACAAAATCCCATTATTATTTTTGTAATTTTTCGGCAGTTTTTCCCACCACGTTAAAAAAACTATTGAGAAAATTGGAAAAAGACCTCTTAAAAGTAATAACTAGATGTAATTTTCTATCAGAAAAAGTGCTATTTGTTAAAATCGGAGTACTTCTTCTGGTAGAAATTTTGTTTACAGTATAAAAAGAAAAAATGTTTAGTGTTTACTCACTTCCTGCACGGTAGGTTATAAATTGGATCCTAAATTTGTATATCGTTCCATATGAACCGCTATCCATAAACTAATTTGGATTACATTGAACGATACAATGCAATGTTGTTTATCATGTGCAATAATATAATTCATATTTATAGATTTAATTCGAAGAAATATGAAAAACAAAATAATAAGTAGCGGGTCGTCAAAAGAAAAAAAAAACAACAATCCGGTAAACAGTAAATAAAATCACGAAATATAATCGATTTCCCGGTTTATTTGGCGATAACGACCTACACAAAAGGCTATTAAACTATTATGTCAAGTACTGGTAACAAATTCATTGGTATACGATATACGGCATAGGTATCCCACCGTGCCGGAAAGAGTTAAAAAAAATCACGGGACGGAATCTGAAACCGGTCTCACATGACGGGCGTATTTGGCCCGTATGCACCATTCGTATTACTTTAAAGTTTAAACTTACTTTACTTTAAAATACATATCTGAATACTATAAGAAAATAATATTATATATTATATATTTTTTACGTATGTTACATTTTTATAAATTTCTGTTATTTAATGTTTTAAAAAAAACATATGCTAAAAGTACTTTATAACTGTTTTATTTTAAAATAGTTCTTTATTAAATATTATATATATATATAGGTACACAGCTTGATTTTTATTAACAAAATTACAACCGCAGAATATAACAAACTACAACTATATCACTGAATAACCGCAATCCATTTAGTATAAATATTTTTAAAAAAACAAGGCTATTTATATAATAAAGCGTTAGCTCCCACCCTTAGCCCTCTCCCTAGCTACGCTCTTGGATTTTAAAAAAAATCACACTGTATATACATATTACATATGTATAACATATTATTATATATTATCATTCGCCAACTACCTAATTAGATAAATTTGTAAACAAAACATTTGTTTTTTGTGATTTTACTATTTAAAATCCGTGTTCATTAATCAGGAATGTCTATAAATAAATATTACACTATGATATTTCCCGGATAATTGGTTGGGTGTCCAATAACAGCTGAAGACCCTTACGTTACCGAAGCCGATGCTTGCACCCGTTTCTTCGGCCATATGTCCGGCGTGCATATAAGCATACCATACATTGCTAGAGACCCAGAGCCGAATCGCGAGCTCTGATTGGTTGTATTTAACTGGTGATAACAATTTCAAATTTTTTTATCCAACTTATAAATAGTAACTTTTCTAAACTATTCTTGTTCCGTTCGGAACACTAGATCGGAAGTTCCAATGGGTATTATTTAACTTCAACCAAAATCACCGACCCAAGTATTTATTTCACCTATTGATTTGGCATTACATCTTAGTTCTATGCAAGTACCATGAGTTTTGGTAATTTCATACTGAAGTAATGCTGGGAAAATAATTTTTTCAAAATGCAAATTCAACAGATCGTTAAAAATTTTAAAAATTTTAAATTGGTATATCAATTATCACTTATCAGTGTTCCAAATTTGAATTGTTATCACCAGTTAAATACAATCAATCAGAGCTCGGGATTTGGCTCTGGGTCTCTAGCAATGTATGGTATGCGCCCGGCGTTGGTCGTCAGAGCTATGGAAGTGTTTCCGTCCGTGCTGATGCCTGCCTGATAGCCCAGTTCGCGTGGTTACTCGGAGGCCTGTACTGCTCGTTCATGATCAACACTCCAATTTGACGCTCGACAACCGTTTGAGCGAGCAGCTGTTGTGCAGTCCAACAGACGTTCAGATTAATCTAAAGGCAGCTAATCATTGCGGTTGTTGCCGTTGAAGACATAGCTGTCCTTCGTGCAGCGCACGCGCCTGAACCTAGGCGACGAGCCACCTTTGCCACTCCCTTTCGCTCGCACGCAACGCAGCGATCATCCCCGCCGTTGCATTGTTTCTCGTTGTGGCCGACATCCCCTCATCTCCTGCAGGCGTCTGAAAGGTCTGGTCCCTTGCAGTCGGCAAAACGAAGCCTGAATCCGTGGCACTGGAAGCAACGAGTTGGAACTAGGATTCGTTCCCTTACTCTGCAAATGGTCCAACCTACCCTTATTTTGGAAACGACGGCCGCAAATGACCGGCTGACCGTAAGTGTTGCACCCTTTTAGCCGAACTCGACTGACCAGAGTCCGGTGATTGTGACGGAGTCACTATAGCTCTTGACCACCGGGTCTTCGTTGTCATCTGGAATGGCTACCAAGACTGCTGCTCATTACCTCGGCCTTATCCGCCGCTACGTCGATGTCGACTATACTTCAACCTCGACGCAGCGGCCCAAGCTGTGAAATGGCACCGACCTGGTTATCGAGCTTTGAATAGATGACTGTGCTCATCTTCCTCGCAAAAGCTTCGGCGCCCTTGTTCTTGCCCAGTTCTACAGGCAGATGGCTTTAGCGGGTGCGCCTGAGTTGTATCGACTCAGCGCTGACACGAACCTCCGCCAGATCTATGCAGCTTGGGCCACGAAGAACCTTAGATTTAGCCTTAAATTAACCACGGCCTACGGGTGGTTACTGGAAGATAAGCTCCAACGAGCTCAGTAGGTGGAAAGTCAAATAATTTTTGTGGGGGGGGGGCGGAAAAACATTAGCACCCGGGCGCCGAATTTTTAAATACGTCTCTGACCTCCGTCCACTTTTCCTCTTTGTTTTGGGTATCCGCCTTAGAAGGAGTTGCTGCCAGTTGGGTGGTCACGACTTTGTTCCCAGGATTTACATCCTGCTTCCCTTGCTTGATTGTTTTTTTTCTCCTTTTTCCCTTGAGTGGGATTTGGCCCACCGATGGAAGTGGAGGAATTGCTGAAGACCACCAGATCGGGGTCTCCGTCGAACAGTCCGCCGTGGTCTTCGCTTGCATCATATTAGATGACATCATGATGTCATCATGGTGTAC
Source organism: Pemphigus obesinymphae (assembly GCA_025469235.1). Classification (NCBI taxonomy): domain Eukaryota; kingdom Metazoa; phylum Arthropoda; class Insecta; order Hemiptera; family Aphididae; genus Pemphigus; species Pemphigus obesinymphae. The sequence continues at coordinate 5,321 of JAIPRL010002013.1, read as the reverse complement.
CTGGTGACTACAGTTCTTCTTGGGTTTTTTTCACCGGAGGGAGCATTAAATTCCCTTTATTTGTGACGCTCAAACTAATCATTACCCTGTGAATTCCGGTTTCGATCGGACTGAGGTCTGGATCGTCGTCCTCGTTGCTCTTAATCACATTTACCTATGCCAGTTTTCATTTTTATGAGCTTATCGTGGATATCCAGGAGTAGTTCTGCGAACGCGTCAACCGATATCGTGGAGCCTTCGGAAGTAATAGAAGCCCTCCGCTTCTGGTCTGCGTTATCCAACATTGAATTTTGATCATCATCGTAAATGTCCATGTCTGATTGGGTACCAGTTTCTATGCACTGGTGGGAGCCAATAGGACCGGAAGGTGAGTTCATGCCAAGGGGTAGACCCGGCGACCCATGGGCCATGTTCCCGTTGATGCTAGTTAGCTCTGACCACCAACCGTCTGCAGCGTCCCCCGAATCCGAATTAAGTATCAGGTGATTTACATCTAATCTATAAATATTCAAATATTATTCTTTATATAAATATACCAAAAATATATTAATATAATAAACTAATAAAGATTGCAAAAATTAATATAGGTATTTGAAATGTTCAATATACATTTTTTAATATAGGTACATTTATATTGAGTATAACAAAAAAAAAGTTTTAATTATACCTAAGAATATACTATGTTGAACAGAATAGTAAAAAAAAATTATTTTCGTTTAAAATTAAAAATATTAAAACTATACAAAAACTTAATAGAACTTTTTAATTTTTTTCGTTTTGTTTTCTTTTTTATTCGCTGTAATTTTTTATCAGCTTCTTCAAGTATCCTTTTGAACCATATTTGTTCCTTAACTTTATGCATATCTTTTAATCGCCGGTTTACTTTGTTCATCCATAATTATGCTGTTGCGGTCTAGGATATTTAAATTCTTTAAATTTGTTTAATTTTAATTTTATTTTTTATTTAATAAAAATTGCCTACACAAAACCCCTTCCTTAAATGATTTTTAAAACACAAAAGTCAACATTTATATCAATAAATAAATACTATATCTCTAAAATTTTGTGCAGATTACTGTAGGTACTTATTTAACTTTAAAAGCATTTTTTAAAATATTCATTTTTTACGTATAATTGAACTTGAACGTGAACAATCAATTTTTAAGTGGACGTTCCGAACACTGTATAAAACTGTATAAACTATATAAAGTTTTACATTAATTTTATAGGGATAAATATTAAAAAAGTAAAAAGTTGATCAAAAATAGGGAGTTTTCTAAGCTGCAGTATTGAAAATATTTACGGACAACTCAATGAACGATGGACAAAAATAGTTTTTTTGTCAGTATAAAACTCGTCACAGAGAACCGCCTTAAAAAATATATTTAATTATAGTTAGGTATAGGTACGTATATGCATTTTTTAAATAAAATTATGATTACTTATTTTTAGCAAGTTCAAAAGTTAATGATTTTAAAAAAAATTTTCAATGTATTATATGTTTAACAATGCTTTTTATAGCTGTATCAATGCTTTTCCGCATACCATAGTATTTTATGCGCATACCTACCTATATGATTGCGTTTTGACAAGTCTTACTGTTGCATTTAAATTACCACTTACGTAGGTACTTACTTACGTACCTATATGTTTTTTTAAAAGTGTTGTAAAATTATTGATATTTAAACCACTAGTTCACATAAAAAATGTATCGAATGTTGAAGAAATTTGAGAGGGGGTACTTAATTCGTGGTTATACCTACTTATGATATAAAATTTAGACGCCTACCTAATAAAATATATTATTGCAAAAATAAAATATAATATAATATGTACAAAAAAAACATTAGGTACTATTTTTTAAATTTCTATATAGGTAGGTATCTATATCTACCTGTTCAAATAAGTTGTAACTAGTGACGTATTTTCGTTATTATTTATAAGTAAAGGTGAGATAATACGGTATAATAATATTAATATAGGCAGCTATAAAATATTTAACGCTCCGAACCATTTAAATATATAAAAGCAGTATATTTAAATTGTTTTACAATTTTATTTTTGTTTATCATTACCTAAACACTAATACTTCCAGTTTTCAATTAATTAATCCTAAACTGTATTTATATACATATTATTATTATCAAGGAAAAAAAAATAGTTACAATAAACATTTAAATGGTTAATTCGACCATAAACCATGCGGTAGCTATACAGATTATCTTATACAATATGGTTAAAAAGTTTTATCGGTAAATTGTTCCAGGAGAATAGGTATAATTGTATTAGCCTAATTATTAGATTAAATATATAATTGTACACAAACTTGGAAAGTGTATTCAACTATATTAAATAGCTCCAGCAACCAGGGTCGGACTGGTCCTGACCGCTGGTCCGCGATCGCGGACTGGGCCCTGGGCTAATTTTGGCCCCCTTGCTCATATTTGAATAATATTATTTATTAATAAATCTAGGGACCCGATATTTATTTACTAAATAGACGATTATTATTTCCTATTCTGCGACTATAGTAAAAAATTCTAAACGATTGATCTGTTTTTGAAATCTGTAGTATAGGTATAGGAACCTATTTACATATATTTTAGATAAAATGCACCTATATGTATCGCTAATCTTCCGCTATAATACTGCGATTAAGTTTTTAATTTTTAGTTTTATTATTACATTGTATATACTATTGACAAAATTAAAAACATTCCAGATTTTACAATTTACCACCACCAGAAGATCCTTCAAATTTGACTAATTTTAAAATTGGTTTTTCGATTGTTGAGTATAATTTTGGAGGGTAAATCTTAAAATTATAAAATTAAAAACTTTGTTTTACAACCATAGTCAAAATGTCTGAAGAGTTGATCTGTTTTTGTAAATGCCTGTAAAATAGTATTTTAATTTACAAGACGTAAAGTATGTATTAAGTTTTTGAATAAATTATTTATCAGAATTTCTTTCATAATACTCAGATAAATTGAATATTTATTTAAAAACACCCTGGCTCAATATACATCTAGATATCTATTATATATTTCTTTGTCACCAAAAATTTATAATATTCCAATTTTACCATTTTTCCTCTTTTCACAAGGCATAGATTAATGTATTATACTATACATATTATATACAATTTTGTTTCTTCTTATGGTTATAGAATTATTTTTTCAAATACTAGATTAAAAATTTTCTTAGGAACTAAAAATTCATTTTTCATTATTTTTTATATATCTATGTATATATTTCAGATCAAGTTCGAAAAGATTTAAACGATGCTGTTTTATTAGAATAATTCACAATAATATTATCTATAACAATTAACTTTTCCCCCATAATCTTCTAATTAATTGAATCCATTTTCAAATTTTATATCGATTTATGAGCTAAATTTTCGAGTTTAAGACCTAAAATTGTTTACAAAACATTAAACACACCTACCGTTTCTATATCACACAAATAATAAAATAGTAAACGATCTAATTTTCTAGGCTTATTTAAATTGTATATAACCTTTTTCAAAATATTATGTATTAGGACTGGAGGATGCCACACTTATTTTCTTAATCTGTAGTCGTAATTAAGAAACCAAATTTGTACACAATATTTACAAGTTCTATTGTCATATATATATTTTAAATACAAATCCATAAAAAAAGTTATTAATTTTTTAATTTATAAAAATCATTTTTTTGGAGGATTTTTGCAGATGATATAACATCAGTTCTATTTATGATATCGAAAGAAAGACGACGGTTAAACACAGATAATTATATCTATTATATTGTGTTTCTTAATAAATGACGACTACTGCCACCCGAGAAAATTTTTTTTTTGTAAAGCGATTTTTAAACTTTCTTAAAAATGTTCTGTATAATGTAGAACTTTTGAAAAATATATATGTGACGTCCTCTTAAGTGGAACGATTAGTAATTTTCATTGGCTATATGAGCCCTTTGACCAAATAGCGGACTAGGCCTTTTGATGTCAGTCTGACACTGCCAGGAACAATACCTTATATGGTATTTTCAACCTAATTAGTAGATCGAATGTGTTAATTTATATGTAGGTACTTTGTACTTCTCGTATAGTACCTATTGATAGCTAGATTTTACGTGCAAATAAATATTATATCGTATATTAAATTAATTATGGCTGATTTATTTGTGTTTAATATATTGAACGATTTTCAAATATCGGACATTACACAAAAATGCAAAGGTTCATCATTTTTAAATTATATATTATTAAACAGTCACTATACCTAGGTATGCATAATAAACTACATTATTATTATATACTATTACCATTGATTTTAGAACTATAGTTGTAAAATTAATGCTATTACTAACTAAAATATAAAAATATAGGTAATTAATTAGGTGTATGAAAAACAATACATACGATTTATATAGTTATATAATTGTATTTATTATACAAGTCAAAAATGTATAATCTAACAAAAAACAAATATAGGTATTATTTTAAAACATAGAATAGATATACCTATAATATATTATTATATATCCATTAGATATTGTGTAAAATCAGCATACATTATACATACCTACCAGTGGCACAACTACGGGGGTGCTAGAGGGTTCTGAAGCACCCCCAATTTTATTTTAAGCACCCTCAAGTTCCATGTCATTCTAATTTCAAATATCAGCTTTAATTTTACCAATGTAATTTTATTTTTTAAGATTTTACTATCAATTATTTTTTTTCAACATGTAATTACAGCAGAGCTTTACTAATTTAAGGATAAATATTGATAGAGACTTAGCTAATGACATTGTTCCAGACAAAATCTTGAACACATTTTCTAATACCGATATAGATTATGTTTGACTCTTTAAAAAAACATAAGAAAATATTATAAGTAATAAAATAAGTTACATTTTTTTCCAAAAATGGTATTGTAAATAGTAAATATAATGGTTGTATAATCTAAATATTGGCAATATGTAATGTTGGTTTGGGGGTGTGGGAGATGGCGGTATAAGCGATCCATAATAGTAGCACACCCAAGATTTGAACTCTAGTTGCGTCACTGAATTACCTACCTGTTTAAATAATTAAAAAATGATGAACCTATGAATTTTTGTATATGTACCTAAATATGTTGTCCGATATTTTAAAATCGTATAATATATATAAATATATAATAGTAATAATACAAATAAATTCAACAGATATGGACAAGGGAAAAGATACCACAAGACTGGAATGAATCATTGATATGTCCAATTTTCAAAAAAGGTAACCGAAATAAAGTCGAGAATTATAGAGGAATAACATTGTTGAATTCT
>JAIPRL010002012.1:0-68104 GCA_025469235.1 Pemphigus obesinymphae | reverse complement strand
TTTTTAGATTACCATTTTCACACACGCGATTTTGAATGAACACAGTATATTAATAGAAAAGTTTAGTGTGTCCATAATTTTGCCGCCCCTAAAATTTTGCCGCCCGGGGCAAGAGACCCCCCCCCCTAGTTTTGGCCCTGATGTTTATTATTCTATTGACTTCTACTGTGAGTGTGTAGTATAGTTATATTTTAACACATAGAATAGTAGAAATTAAAATGTTTTATTGCATAGTGTATTAATGTTTTATGCGTTCTTTTTTTGTTTTCTATTAAATTTATTATTTTTCTTTGCAATAAACTTGATAGAGCTGAATATATTATACAACACACCTAGTATAAATTATGTATAGGCGTTTTAGTACTTTTTAACGATTAAAATTGATTTCATACTCATGTAGTTTTTATAAATTGTTACTTTTATTTGTATTTTTTTTTCTAGTATTTTACGAATGTTTACGAATCATCGTATATAAAAATAAAAAAAACATACCTATATACTTATATATTTCTATCTATTCATATAAAATAATATTTCGATGAAATTATAGAGCATAATATATGAACATCTAATTTTTAGCATTTTAAATGCATATAAATCCCGTCTCTAGTTATCTATCAGTATTACAAATTTAAAAATGCTCTATTGAAAAATGGTAAAATACCAAGTGAGGACTCTCGTCCACTAAAGTAACGTGACATGCGCCACGACAAGTTGTTAACAAAACATGTCGGATCACGTATCAGTTGTGTGTCATTTCTGAAATATTGCTACCGACAATAGCGAATCATGTGCTACTTTTGTCATTATTTATCACGCATCACTTTGGTGGACGAGAGGCCTTAGAACGATTTAGTTCCGAGTTCGTAACTGAGTTTTTGACGAAATTCGGATTTTAATTTCAAACTATTTATAACCTCTTTGCGTATTTTTTCGGCAGTATATACGGTTTATGTGAAGTTAATACCCAGTGAACATTTTATGTTGCCAACTTCTCGGCGATGTATGTTTTGCATGTTATATTTTGTATGTGATATTTAAAGATCGTCTTAAGGTGGTATTATTGTGACTATCACTAAAACACAAACTACATACGTCCTCGGGACATTTAAAATTCTACTATCTTACGATGAAATAATAAAATGTTGTATGCACGTACATTTTGTGTTATTCTATTTAATCCTAACGGTTTCTTCCAAGAAACTTATCATCTTTATATTGGCGCCGTTCGAATTTTCATTTTGTTGAAAATTAAAACAAACTATTTGTGACCGCCTATATGTTGCGACTTGTGAATTCAATTTTTAATCTATCAGCAACTAAACCGGTATACACATAGTGGTCGGGCGAAACATTATAATATAGACACATACTCCAAAGGTAGGATACATATACTCGGTGTTTTATTTTCGAAATAACCAAAAGACTAAATATTAATTTTGTATAATTTGTATTCATTGTGTTTTACATTTCCCTACTCTCGGCATTTTTTTTTTTTCATTAACACATTTTTTTTACAATTAAGACAATCATTATACATTTGACATAACATTATCGTGTTTATGTTTTATCAAATATCACGAATTAAGATATATCTTTGTTCGTGTCAAATATATTAACTTTGTACCGTTACCTACACGACGTGGTTTTTCGCTACAAATCAGGGGATATTTTCAATCTGAACTGTCCTAGTGTAGCGTTAGAGTGACTACTCAAATTTATTCCAATTGTCAATAGTTTTGTTTAATTGATTAAAATAAACACCTATAGTAGAAAACTATTTTCTTAAATTACTAAACGTAATTTTAGTTTGGTATTATATACTTTTGAGATTTTTTGATGATTGTGGAATAATAATATTACCGATTTCCTTTCATAACACTGTGCGTAAAATAATAGAACTCAAAATTTAGGTATTGAACCAAACCAAACTATGAAGTTCAAGATCGAACCACCCGAACTCGAATCGAACTTTGATAGTTTTAATGCCCAATCCGAATTCAAATCCGACTACACTATTACAACCAAATACTTATTTAAAAACTAAAAACAAAAATATCGTTAGGTTATTTTAGCGGTGAATTTGAAAAATTTCATTTTATTTAGTTTATTCGAACACTTATCGCCGAGTTAAAACTTCCACTCGAGTTCGAACTCTTTAATCGAGTTCTGTTTGATTACTTATTGAGAGAGAGATAAAAGAACAGGTTTACGCATTTTTTATTTTTCACAAACTCGAGAACATTGTCGAAAGATGAAATAAATAATAAATTATAAAGAACAAAATTGTCTAGGGCAACTGATGGCGCCGATTTAAGATTTGCGCATTTTCACACGTTTTATGCGAGCTGTTGAAGAAATCGCCATGACAGCCCATATGTTTTATGGGTGAACGTGTAAAAATGCACAATAACGGAACAAAATCGGCTCGCCCGGTCGCTATAGCCTATTTATAATAATATTTTTTTTTCGTTTCGTGTCAGAGGAAATCATTAGCGTTTCCACCGTCCGCGGTGCGATTGCAATCGAGCGCAACCGGTCCTCACACCATCTCGTCCCATCCGCGGGCGCCAAGAAGAACCGCACGGTCGCTGTTGTTGTCCGTCTTCCTTTTTTTTGGGGGGATTTCGTCAAAAAATAAATAAAAATATATATTTTAATAAAAAATTCCGTTCCTATCGCCGGGTCGAACAATAGATAATGTATAATAACTGAGCGTTAAAGAAAATGGGGAAAAAAAAGAGAGAGAGAGAACGAGAGAAAAACGGTTAAAACAATAAAATAGTTTACTGCTCGAGGTACCATTAATTACTATTAAAACGCTTCGTCTCTGGCGAGAGGTGGCGATTGCCGCTCGGCGACGGCGTTGGCGTGACGACCAGTCCCCCTGCGTGCGCGCGTACCCCTATTTTGTACTCTCGCTGTCACCCGGTTACTGTTAAAACAATAATAATCATAATAATAATAATCATAATCATAATAACAATAATAATAATAATTACAACTCTGTCGAAGCGATACAAAGGAGAAGGGTTCGCATATATATATATGACGTGTGCGTATATTGTATTTTGTACACGGAGAGTATATTATAGTGTGCGGGGCCGGTGCTAAAAAAAAATGTTCGTTCGGGTCCGTCAAAGTAATTTCAAAACCGTAAATTATCACGAAAAAATTCAACGGTTTGCCGGCCAAATTCGGAAATAAGCAGAGAGAAAAAAAAGAACGTTTTTTTCTGGTTTTGCCGACCAAAAGCCGATAGCGGGTACATTTTAGATATTAGCACGGGGGCAAACCCCTCTGACTGATGATGAAGTGCAAAAGGAAATAAAAAAATGGTCAAAGTGCATAATATGCTGCGCATTTGTTGCGCACGCTTTCTTCTGGGCTTTGCTAAATATGCCATGTGCTGGAATTTACTACCTCCCCCCAATAAAGTGCTGTCCAGGATGAGCAATTGCTCCCCTATCTCCCTCTAAATACACCACCGGGGTGAAAATAAAATACCTACTATACATGTATATTATTCCAATTCTCTTGAGCGGCTTTAGTTTTGAACAGAGCCGTCTCGAAGAAAGATTTTTGGGATGGTAAAAATGCTGTAAAAAAGAAATATTTAATACTTTTCTTCAAAACATAAAATAAACAAAAAAAAAAAAAGGCATCGGCTTTTGTGCTACTATTTGCCGACTGAACTCGCCCTCCCCCCCCCTCGGTAAGGCATTGGTTTTGAATGCTTTTACATTTATATAATAATACGTACACTCGGAGATCGTTAATTGAACAATAATATCGTAACTCGTTTTTAACATATCAGTTGTTGAAAACGAAACTTAAACAATTTACGTTTGATACGTAATCCAAAATGTACGTAAATTTTTAAGGTTTCCTTTTTTTTAAATTGAAATTACACGATGGGTTATAAACGGCAAAACGGTGAACCATTGACGGTTTGCCGACTAAATTCGGAAGTGCTCGTTCGCAACAGTTTGCCGACCGGACTTGATTTCGGTCGATTTATTTCCCGAGTGAGGGATGGTCACGACCCCCTAAATCCCCATTGCCGCCGTCCAGGATAATATACTATCTGCTACCAAACAGCTGCTGGAAAAGAGGGGAAAAAAATTATTATTATTATTATTATTAACTAGGTGTGTCCTTATAGTGTTTTAGTAGTGCTGCTGCTAATTCCGTTTTTCGGTATTATTATTATTATTATTATTACTGTCGTTATTATTATAATAATATAATACGGTGTGTTTGTTGGCAGGTAGGCAGTGGTACCTAACGTATACCAGTGTCGTGTTTTCACGCACTCATTAAATTCTCCAACAGCACTTTATAATACAGCGCACATAACACAGTGGCGGCGGCGAACTAGCGAAGGCGATATTATTATTATTATTATTATTATTATTATTATTATTATTATTATTATTATTATTATTATTTTTACGATAATAACGGCGAAACGCGCGATTATCATAATCGTATAGTTGTAAAATAATAAAACCGTAGCACTATGACGTGTACGTACGTCCACTACCGGTTATAAAAAAAAATATAAATACACCGACCGCCCGAAATTCGGTCACTCGTGTCCGAGCCCCTCACCCCCCCCCCCCGACAGTCGCCGAAAACGTACAATAGTACGGACGCGACCGTTCCGTCTGTCGCGCGAGACTGTTTTTCGCCGGACATTAAGAGGATGCTCTTTCTGTCTCCGTCCATCTGATTGGCAATATAGCAAAACTGTACAACGCAAAATTGAAATTATGGCATTTTGGTTAGATTTAAACCTTAAACACATATTATCAAATTTAACGAGAAGAATGATTTCGAGTGAACCTCAGTAAAAAAAGTTACGGCATTTTTAGTTTTTGATATTTTTAAATAGCTTTAACTTTTTCGTCAGACGATATTTTGCAAAATGCCCATGACGTTCACTCGAAAATATTCCTCGCTTTAAATTTTGTAATAGGTGTATACTTAGGTAAATACTCTAAATTGTACCTAAACGCCAAAATTTCAATTCTGCGTAATGTGATTTTGCTATATTGTCTGTTAGATAGACAGAGACAACAAATACGAGTGTAACATCCTCTTAACGAGTTAATATTAACTATTTATATTTGATTTTCGTTCACTTAACTTACTTTTGATTACATTAACTTTTAAATAACGATTTACTTTTGATTACCACTCGGAACTTTGAAATAATCGATACATTTTGATTTCATATTGTGTCTGTTGTAGTTAGTGTTCGGAACATTCACTTAAAAATTCAATTCGTTCACGTTAATGTTCAAATTAATTAAAAAACAACACGTTCATCTGGTCGTTCATTTTAATTAATCAATTACTAATAAAATATACATTTTTCTTATATATACTAAAAAATTACCGATTCATAGACAGTATCGTTTCCATTTTATAGCGGAACCAAGGAAATTAAATTTTAACCAACTTTAAAATTGTATTAATTAAAATTTAATGTTCTATATTATTCTGTTTATTTTATTAAATCAAGTCACCCATGAACGAAATGTAGACAAATTTTTGCTCTTTAATTATATTCATGTGTACTTTTGGGTTAAAACTTAAAACTGCTCAGTTTTTCAGAAAAAGAATATTTAATTGAATATTGATATTGGTAATCACAGCAGGGAATTTTAAAGACAGACGCTCGTATAATATACGTCTAAAATAAAAAAAAATGTATAGACGATGGGACGGACAGACGGACACACGAACATTTAAGGCTCGTAAACTTAAGTTTAGAAACCTATAAAAGTATACGATACCAATATATCATACATGTCTTATATCAAAATTTCCATAAAAACAAAATTTTAGGAGAATTGTTAACTTGTTGTGATGTACAAACAATATAAACATAATTTTTATCTTGTTTTATGTAAAATCGTCGAACGTACCGACCTAACTTTTAATCTTAAATTTATATTAAAGTATTATTTTTAGAAATACTACCTACGCAAATTTAAAAAAAAAAAATGTTGACATTGGTAGTGTGCGTTTTTCACTAATATCAACTAATAGGAACTATAAATATTATATAACACAATGTATAAAACGTAAAATTGCAAAATAAATTAATCGTTGATAAAAAGCAAAAACGCTAAACGCTGAAATTTCATTATGCAATTAATATTAACACTAAAGTCTACAGAAACTGATACAGTTTGAAATTTGAATTATTAATATCTTTTAACTAAATGAACTTGTAGATTCCTATACAATTTTCATTATTTATTTATTTTTTTGAATAAACAACAAACATTTTAGAGAATTTCAGAGATTTGTGTTTTGTACTATGGAATTTGTACGTATTGACACAACTGGTATATACTTTTATTAATATGAATCAATACTACCTTTCATTTTAATTTTAAAACGCTATGAAATTGTTTTAATTATTATATATTGATATCGAACTTTAAAAAAGCTAATAATTCCTTTATATTTTGAAACTTCATCTCGTGTTAATATGTTGAAACTTAAAGAACTGTTGGAAATTTATCAATCATTACATTCCAACTTGTGCTATAAAAATCATGAATATATATAAAGTATGATGTAATGATGAACTAGACTAAAATTTGTCAATTGCCTATAACAATCTATTAATAATGTACAGGTCATTAAGTTCAGAACCGTAGTAAGCTTATTCACTAGAGTCGAGACTGAGGCAGGACTTCTTTTAGTGTTTTATTAAGCTTAAGTTCTTAAGACTAAATAGGACTATTTAATTTTGGGAATAGTGAATTCCAATAAGATTTTATGATATTTAATCGATATTTGTTGGATTAGAATTAAAGAGTTTAAAATCGCAGAAAAATTACTCAGGATAGCATTTTTAAGATTCAATGTGCAATATTTTTAATATGATAAATATATAAACTAAAAATATATTTATTTTTAATTTTATTTTCTAAAGGTACTTTATATTGAAGGATAAGCAAGTTAATGATAATATTAAGAGGATGCAATATATGCTTTCTATGATGTTCTGTATAGGCAATTTTTATAAAATTTGTTGAAGAATAAAAATCTTACAATTGAAAGATATATACATAAATATACTTTTAAACTAATTTTCAAATAGTCCTGTGCTAAAATTTTTTTTTTTGTTGTGTAATCACTTGCTAATTAAAACATGTATTATATTTATTTTGTAATAAACATACTTGCGAATTTTTATAATTGTGGCTTTTTGAATAAGTTAAGACAAACCATAATACATCTGAGAAAAATAATTAAAGATAAGAAGGTAAGCTGTGTTTTCACTAGATCAAATTAAAAATAAATACAGATTTTTATGAGAAATTGAAATTAGTTAACAATTTTACAAACTGTAGCTGTCATTTGTTAAATAAAATTTGTTTGAAAAATCGGCTGGTAAAAAAAACAGAAGACATCATAAAGAACTCAGAACTATTTTTTTTGAATGAAAATCAAACTTAAGCTTAACACCGTTAATTTATGGAAATCCGGAGACCATTTAAAGGTTCGGTAAATCTAGGTCTTAACTATTCTAGTTCTTGTCAAGTTAATTAGAACATTTTTTTAGATGGTTAAAATATATAAGCGAATTAATTTATGATTTAACTAGTTTAAGTTATAAGTTAAAGCCCAATTAGTTAAGCATAAAGTAATTTTTCTAATCATAATAACAAAATAAAAGTTAATTGTAAATTACAATACGTTATAATATATAATAATTTCTAATACAACTATAGTTAAGTAGGTAATGATTTTAATTTTTCACAAAATTGATTTTATCTAATTTAAATAATTTTTTTTTGTCAACTTAAAATTAAGAAAATTAACTATATAGTTTAAATCTACTCACATTTACTCACCATTAATTTGATAATTTGATAAGTGTATAAGTGTTCATTAAATTTACTAGTAAACAATAACTTAACATTAACTTATTAACTAGTTGATACTTTTCCTTATTCATTTTGCTATACATGTTGATATAATATATATTATACATTTATAATATACATTTTTTTACGACTCAGCGTTATCATTTCCATAATACTCAATGTACATTTCGTACGTAAATCGCATTTATACTAATTTTTACTATGAATATTTTTGTGTTTGTTAAACTGTGAAACATAGTATCTCGTGATTAAAATATAATATTCAGTAATAAGTAATAATGTTATTTGGTATTCATCATTATAAAGGTAATTAATAATACCACAAATAACGGTAATAATTATTAATAATAGATAATGTGGTAAATCTGACGCTCGCCCGTTTTCCAGCATCATTTAGACTATTGTATATTTCATTTATTTTTTTAAAATTATGCCTGTATTTTTTTCTTAATCATTATCGTTTTATGTTACATTAAAGTCATTTTAAAATATTTACCCGATAAATAAAAATGAAAAACTTCATGAATGATGATTAATATTCACCTGTTTAATTTATAAATGGTTTTTTTACGGCACTACAAAGTGTGAATTTATAATTTATTATAATAAAAAATATTTGCTTATGTAATAATATTATTATTATGATTTTGATCATTTATTTATTCCACGTGTTATTCTGAAAATAAATCAACTGTATAATAAACCTGTTGCGTTCGTATCAAAAATTCAAAAATTCTAGTGCTTAAATATATAGGCATTATATATATTAGATTATTTTAATGTAAAATATACACGCAGCTATTACTATTATTACAATGTTTATTAATGTAACGGTTATTTGTAATCTTAGTTTAATTGATTATCGTATATTTACGTGGCGAACAGTAATTTTGGAGATGATAACGTATAAAAAATACGTAAATACTGTAATCTCCGAATGCCATCGCCACAAAAACATATTATAAATGATGCCACTTATATTTGTACTCTATAATAAGAAAATAATTAAAAATGTGTTACTATGTAAATGTAATATTATCGTTTTAGTCGTACCTTTATTTTTATTTTTATATCGGATAAAATTAAACGTTAACATCAAAACGCAAAGGTTTAAAAAACGAAATAAATTCCAAAAATTATTTTCAAAGTCTCGAGGTTAATCCACGTGGGACTTCCATAAAAGCGCTCAGGGATCTGTGCAAGGATACAGTTTACACATAGCCTTCGGCCCCCGAGTAATTAGTAAATTCAATTAAAGATAACGACGTTCCATTTTAACGTCATCGTCACCTCGTCGAATCGCTCGGAATCGTTATATAAGTTAGGTTAGGTTATTGTTTGGAGATTGTATAGAGTTAAATACAAATGGAAAATGTGATAATAGTCTAATATATCATTTACGGTATCCGGATAATTCGTCAAAGGCACGGTTTGTCAGTAAAACACAATTCATCGACAAAAATTCATCAAAGAGCAAGAAACGTTTTGAATGGTTTTGTTTTTTTTCTTTAAATAAATATACTAAGTATTAAAATATTGATTTTATAAATGTTGTTTTTTTCAAAGTTTCCATTTAATGTTTTTTTTTTTGATAATTTTGTTTCCTTTGTAATATATTCTAGATAAGCCTTTAAATACAATCATTCCCTATCACTTCTACCCCCGCTAAAAAAAAAAGAATATATGAAAAAAAAATTCGTCTCGAAAAATTGGACAGACACTGGAAATATACTTAAAAAAACACAATTAATCTAATATGATGGACTTATAACAATAAATATTTAATATTTAATGAATAAATTAGAAACTTAAATCAGTACATAATTTATAGTGATATATAGGTATAAATGTAAATCCCTCAAGACCGTCGGTTTAAACAGGGAAAAAATAATATAATATAATTTTAATTTAACAAGTTCCCAAATTGTATAAAACGTCTAGTAATATTATTTACCATGGAAACTGCTTAAATTTTATATTATTAAATGTTTATAAATAAGTTAAAATATACATTATTTGATTAAATAGCCGATTTTAATCCCTTTAAAAAAATGCAAAAAAAAAAAAAAATGTTATACAAAAATTTATATTTTTCTATAATATTACTTCTTTTTAAATTAAAAATGAAAAATGTGTACGAAACAGTAGTACTTATATAATATTTTATTGTTTGTACCTAATAAAAACAAAATTATATAATTATAGATATTTGTATTTTATTTTTATAATTTCCCGGCTTTTGACAAAAAAGATCTTGAACTTTTTTATTTTCTGTGTTTTATTTATTTATGAACCTATAGATAGTTAACGTTATTGATATTAAAATATTCTTCTTAAAAAAGAAACAGTCAATAAGATGGTGTAAAATATTTATTTTTAAAAAAAAATATTTATATCCCTTTACATAGGTTGTAAATCTGCTGTGCGTATACATACAGAGACCCTAATTTTTAATTTTCTGTTCTCGTTGACATTAAGAGGATGTCATACACTCAATTTTATGGGGTTTTGTATAAGAAATTTTTATGAAATTTTAAGAAAAATGAAAATCTAACAATTTGAATATATTTAAATATATTTTTAAATTAATTAAAAAATATTCTTGTATCAATACCATTTTGTATTGATGTGTAATTGCGATATTTGTTTAAAAAAAAAAAAAACGATTACTCGTTTCCTAGTGGTTTAAGAGTAAAAACACCTATTATAAAATCAAAAGTTGACAAAATTCTGTAGGGAATGTCATATCGTTTTTTTTATAAACTTAATATTTAGCACACAATCCAACATACAAAAACGTTTTTTTTTTCGTTTTTTAAATGACTGTAACTTTTTTTATAGACTTATTTTATAAAAAAAAAAAAAAAAGAATATGATATTCTCTCCAATATGTTTATTAGTTTTTGATTATATAACAAGTGTTTTTATCCTTAAACCACTGTGTAACGAATTATCGTCATTTTGCGTAGATGTTTTTGCATTAGAAGTCGAGGTGTATCAGATCCTCTTAATTATTCTTCTAATACTTTCATCCTATGTCTTAATTCTCCTTCAAATAACTTTTCCGGCATTGTTTCCAGTTATATTTTTTGGATTTAATTGATATCCGTCAATAAGTAGATATTTTATGGACAAAACATTGATTTTATAATACATTTATAATATTATTTAAGTATTGTCGAATGAAGCAAATAAAATGTTCCATGACGAGATTTTCCGAATTCCCAAAACTATAGATAAAACGAATTTGGGATTCAATAAAAATCCTACGACCATTATCACGGACTGTGTTTTTTAATGTTATTATCGTAAATGGACTCGCGTCACAGACTTACTTAATTATAAATTATCTATTTACAAGCATAATAATATTCGACCAAAGCGAGTGTATAGCATAATAAAACTTCCTTTGTGTGGATGGGGTGCACTTATATAATATTATTAGGTACGTACGTATAGGGGGTTGTACATATTAGAATTATGGAAATGTATTCATTTTAGATGGTTACCATTGTTTATTTGCAATTTACTATTACGATATTTCAATATGATAATTTCACGTAAAGCGTTATACCGCAATACGAGTGTATAAATATGAACGGCTTTAAGTATTTATTTTCAAATATGTCCATTATTTATTATTGTAAATATTATCACATCAAACATGGATTCTAACACGTATAATAGCTAAACTCGTGATATTATATATTATCAGTGTAATTGGGTAAGTTACTTTTAAAAAGTAACTAAGTTACGTTACTAGTTACAAAATTAAAAGGTAACTAGGTTACTTTTTCGTTATTTAAATA
This sequence comes from Pemphigus obesinymphae, assembly GCA_025469235.1. NCBI lineage: Eukaryota > Metazoa > Arthropoda > Insecta > Hemiptera > Aphididae > Pemphigus > Pemphigus obesinymphae. The sequence continues at coordinate 56,379 of JAIPRL010002012.1, read as the reverse complement.
CAAAAATAATAGCGTTACATTAATTTTTCAATTTAAAAGTAACACTAGTTACAATGACGTTACTTTCAAAAATTTTAAATATGTAAAAATTAAAATAATAAAATAAAATGTCAAAAATATCTTTATTTTTTTCTGATAGTCGTCAGTCGAATATTATAAAATTCAATAACATGTCTACTCCAGCTTATTATATAAAATCATAATAAATATCTACTTTTTGCAGATATGATGGGTCATCGGCAATTTTAGACAAATTTATTGGAATAAATTGTATTTTTTTATTTATAAATATGTAACGCGTTATTTTACAAAGTTACTTACAGATAACTAACGTAGTTACTCTTACGTTACTACAAAAATTAAATAACGAAGTTACTATGACGTTACTCGAAAAAGTAACTACGTTACAGTAACGAGTAACGTCCGTTACGTTACGTTACTACCCAACACTGTATATTATGTACTAAAACTAAAACTCTCAAAAGCTAATATGCAATCAAATTCTAATCCTAATAAACAAATGACTTTTTAACTCTTACAGGTATATAGTTATCGCGTTGGAAACAAATTCAGCGGTCATTAATAATAATCGTCCAAACCGCAGGGACGACTGCGAAATTAAGTTAATTTTTTTCATATAAAAACTGTATATCATTTAAAAACGTAATTTCTAAAAAAAAAAAAAGTAATTCTGGGTGATTTCGTACTTAAGTATAATATACTCAATTTAAAAATAAACCATTACGTTGAGAAACGTAGCTATTAAGAGCTATATTATGGTGGATATGTTTTTTCTTTTAACCCATTATTATTTTATATACTGTGTATATAGTTATTGATTTTAACAATGAACTTTTTAAATAATTTAGTAGTGATAAATAATTGTACAAACGAACGAAAATTAGAAGGAACGCTGCAGCATGTTTATTAAAGCTTTATTCGTTTTTCGGTTAATGAATAATACATTTATTCCCAGTATCAAACTAAATTTTTTCTTTATCCATTACCATAGATTTCGTATAAACGATCTAATATTTATCTACCGTATACGTACGAAAATTCAACGTTCTTGAATAGAATTCGCTACATTTCAGAAATCATTTCCCTCAGCAAGCGTTGCGGCCAAACGCATATTCAAAGGCCATTCAAATAACGTTACCAAACTCCTATCCCCATTTTATTTCAAACGATTGTAAATATAAAACAGTAAGTCACGGTGATTGCTCGTTTAATAACATTTTATAGGACTGCATTGTAACATTATTGTTACAGAGTAAAAAACAAAATGTCCTTAAAACGTATATTCAAAAAGTCGAATAATATGTGTATTAGGAAAATATATTTCGACCCATTGGTTGTTGGAAAATCAATCTTTAAAAATACTATTCATGTAATGTTTATACTTAAAACATTGTATTTTATAACGTTAATTTTCTAGACAGGAAATTTCTTTGAAACATTATTAGAATATACCGTTATCTAGATTTTTTTTTTTAATTAAGAGTTATATCATGCAGATGACTAAATGGGATTGAATGAACAAATCAATGAAATTCAATTGAAAAGGTGCAGTTTCTATTTATCGTTCAATATATATTTCTATTTTCGTTAATAGGAGAAAGGAGGGTAAAGGTTTGTCTGTTTGCCATGTTAAGGAACATGATGTTCTCCTACTCTTGTATTTTTTTTTAGTATGTGGAAACTTTTAGATTATATACTTGAATACGTTAGGTATCATTATTTTAAATTAGGAAAAGTTCTTTGCATATAGAAAAAAAAATGTAGTTTTTAAAAAATTTTAAAATTGACCGCTTTACTCACCCAAGTTGGTAAACGGGTAAAAGGTTGGTATGAAATTGGTTTTTGTATAATATATTTGATAATAATATTATTATAATATATGTCTTATAAATTTAATTAAAAAATAATTACCATTATTTTTTACACATATTTTAATTACTGGTGAATAAAATATAACATATGATAATTAATTTATGTTTATTTGTAAACTAAAACTAAACATGAATATAAATACTTTTTAGTAACAAAAACAACATAAATACAACCTTTTTTAAACAAATAATTAATTTTTAGTCTCAAAGTTGCCTTAACAATATCACCTATTCAAAATTAAACATAAATAAATAAATATTTTCTTCGTACCTGATAACAAAAATGAGAAACTACAATATTTTTTATACAAATTATAATTTCAGTCAAAATGTTACATAATAGTCTTCTCAAAATTAAACATTAATAACAAATTAATAAATTTTAGACAAAGTTTGACAAAAATCACAAATAAAGTTATCATAATTACACCCAGCACAACCTTCATGAGATCATTTCAAGTATTTGGAACATCTTATCCACTCTTCATTAGATTTTTATTTTCAAAATACGCACATTTAACATCGCTGTCTTTGTTATTTGAATTCAAAGATATTTTATAAAATCCTTTTCATTTTTTTGGGATTACTGCTTAGACTTATGTTAGTAAATAAATGTATTTTCGTTATTGTTACAGTTTTTGAAACTTCTAGTTCTGCCTCATAAGGACTAGATGTTAATACAGCAGGAATGCTCTTTTTCTATTACATAGGTACTTTAGATTTAATATTTGTTTTAAGTATAGGAAAAACATTTGATGGACTAACTGTAAATGATGTACTTGGCTGAGTTTTTTCGATTATTGGTATATTGTAGGTAGTTTTAGAATTTTCAGCTATTGGTACAATTTCGCTTGTTTCACTTCTCAAATACTCTGCTATTGGTGGATCTATAACTGCGATTTCAGTAGTCACAGCCGCAATAAAATCTGAACCTTCAAATACATTTAGATCTAATGGCGTAGTTCCACATTCTATAAATCCATTTATAGCAATCGTTTATGTTGCAACTTTAACATAAGCTTCTCCGAAATGTTTACTCACTTGAAATTGTGAAACCACTTTTCCTAGGTTATTTTATAAAAACTACTCAATTGCTTGTGCGTAATATGTATTTAGAAGTTCCATAAAAGAGACGTCCAATGGCTGCAACTTGTCACTGCAACGTGGCAGTAAACACATATAACAGTGGTATGATTTTTCTTGCGCAATCAATAAAATTTATATTTATCATGTGAGTCATATATCCATCGAATACAAAAAGAACAGGATTTTCTGCAGTTGGTTTGGTATGATTTAAAAGACGTTTAAACCAATCTATAAAAATATCTAAATGAAAAATAATTCCTGGAGGAGAACCATCTTGCAATTCATCTTTCATTCGTACCCTAGGAAATATTATCATTGGTAGTACAAAATTTCCACCAGCTGACATACAAACTACAATTGTGGACAATACACTTCTTTCAGTTGAAGTTAATGACCCAACTTGTCTTCTACCTTGTAACGCCAAAATTTTGGAACATTTTGATTGGACAGCTATTAGTCCAGTCTTATTAAAATTATAAATTCTATGTAGTAAGAAATTATGGGTTTCTTGAATAGTTTGTAAAATTTATAAAATATCATCACATTTGGACGATTAAAAGCTTGAGCTCTAGTAGATGATGAACCTTCTGGGGATGTAAGTGCTGTGCCTGGGTGGCGTTTGTAAAATAATTTTACCCAATCTTTACCAGCCATTTTCTTTGTAGTCTTGATGTTGTGTGAAATATTATTGTTTTCAGCTAATTCATAATCCAAAGTTTGGATATTGTTAACAGTTAGACCATAAAATCTTTTTTTCCAAATAATGTAACTGGTCTACAATTTCTTGCTATTATTCATCATTGAAAATTGTCCTAAATCGGTCAAGAACTTTTTCATTACCTAAAAAGATTATAATATAATACTTAGAATATTATGTTATTATTTTATATACCCGTTTATTTATATTATTATATATATTATTTATTAATATTTTGAACTCTTATTTTTAACGCTGTTCTTATTAGGTACTTTAAAACATTTAGCAGCTTAACTTTAACTAACATTTTTATATGGGCCCCCACACGAGTTTACTCAGTGGGGCCCATTATTGTTTTTTTGTGAGAAATAAAATAAAATAAATAAAATATTTTATCGCATCAATTGCTTTTAACATACCAACTACATTCCAGCTTTGTTGTTTTAATATTTTTTTATAATTAGAAGGCATGTTCACAATTCCTATAATTGAAGAGATACAAAATATTATTAACTAATTAATTATAAGTATTATTTGTATATGTTAATTTTAAATGATATTATATTATAAACATTAGTTAATTAATAATAATGCACGTAGATTATAATATACTATGGTTAAAATGAAAAATATTTTAAGTGTGAGTAAACTGGTTATCATAGTGACCACTTAACCACTTTTTAACATTTGAAAAATAATATTCTTTGCTACCTAACTAATTAAACTAATACTAATTTTATTAAAATGAAAAAAAAAAAAATTAGGTAAATTAATTGCTATGGTTATAAATAGGTATAATTAATTTTATGAAACACTTACCTTACATCATCCTGTAGAAAAATTTCATTTTTAATATCATAAATGGCAAATGTTTTTATCAATAATAATTATTCAATCGATAAAAATGATAACAAGAAATAAACTTTACGTGCTTTAAATAGTTGATAGCACTAAATGAAAGAAATAAAAGGCATGATCACTTTTCCCGTTATGGCCACTATAGGCATCTTTCCCCTAATGTTCATTCGTTCATAGTGGACGGTAGTGCATTTTGTAAACACTGTTTCAATCGTATATGTCAATATTGAATCACTATATGTTTTTTTCATCATTGATAACGTTCTTCAATCACATCCAATTATAATAATATGTATAAAAACAGTAAATGATTAAATGATAAACCAATTTTAACAGTATAAGGAAATAAAATTATATAATAATATGTGTAGGTATTTGATATGATAACGTTCTAAATTGTAAATTTTTTTCACCTTCATTTTATTATTTACATACACGGTCTTTAAAAAGATATGAAGTAAAATTAAGTCCTTACTGCAAGTGCTTCATACTTAAAGAATTACACAGAAGTTTAAGTTGTTTTATCTAATTAAAATTCAGTAACGGATTAACATAATTTGCATTTAGTTGAACTTAAGTATACGGTTCAATTTAGCTGATTAATGTATCTATATATTTAATTATCCACAGTGAATAAATTTCTGTAAACGTAGTAATTCGATTCAATGTAAAATATTAAAATAATAAATGATAATAACTCATTTATCGTTTGATTTAATATTACTGACATATGGTTGAAGCCGTGTTTACAAAATGTACTGGCGTCATATAAATTTTTTTCGAATACGCATATTTTTATGTAGGCCACAACCCTGTTCAGTACAGCAAAAATAAAATAACTCGTTTTCAAAAATTTGAAAAACCGTAAATAATCAAAAAAAAAAAAGGTTATCAACTTTTTTTTCTAAATATAGGTTAGGTCGGGCCAATCAAATTTAAAATTGAATCTTTCAACGATTTTTTTTAGTTGTTATAAATGAGAAATGCAAAAGTAATGTTTTCAACAACATTTTCTAAATTCATAAAAAATTATATAATAATTTTACCAATAATTCATTTTTGAAATGCATATAAACATTTTTTTATTCTTAGATTTTAATTTTTCTTGAAATTTTCTAAAAATTGCCGATATAGAATCCTTTAAAAATGGCCGCATTGACGTCCTCTTAAATAAATTTTTAAAGAGTATTCGTTAAATGGTCTATGTTCAATTCAGTTCAATAGCACCGAATGGACTTTTGAGCGATTGAAATAATTAATTAATTTGCCTTTTCGACCAGTCGTTTGAATTGATCAACCAAACTGAATCGTGTACCTTTGATCTAGAACCAAATCTTACATACCAAAAACGGTTTTTAGTATAAAAAAATTCTATTCCATCAAATGAATACATGCGATAGAGTACGAAAAGGTTCGGTCTAGTTAATGCGTTACTTGTAATGAAAAGGTTCTGTCCAAAAGTTACTTATACTTTCTTTAACAAAAATAAGTTTTACATAGGGTGAGTCTTTTAATCGTGTTCATATAATTTCATCTGTCGATATTTATCTGTTATTAATTTTAATTTTTTGTAATTTTATATATTTTATACCTATACCACCTATTCACTTAATAATCGGACGCAGAATATTTTTTTTGAAAATGTTGATATATCAGTATCGAATATTAAACAAACCGCTAATTATTTATCAGCATTTAAAGTTACGAAGGGCGGATTAGTTTGGGTGTACTATAAAAAGTATTCCCCATCCACCACATACCTCTTATCTAAACTTTAAATGCTTAAAAAATAAACCCTATAAACAATAAACTGTTGGTTTAATGTTTGTTATTGATTTATCAACTTTTCGAGAAAAATACTTTACGTCAAAACGTGATGTCAATAATATAGATTTCCATTAAACAAAAGTATAAAACCTAAATAAGGATAAAAATTTAAAATATTCTAACTTTTATATACAAGTGTTGTGAAATAAGAAAGTGTATATCAAGTTTACAAAAAGCAAAATTCTTAATAATATGAGTATTTATATGGGACAATATACTTTTTTAAGAATTTATGTTTTGAATAATTAATTAATGAAAATAAATTGAAATAATTATTAATGAATATATTATAAGGGTTAATCAAGTAAAAATGTACCTAAAATTTAGTATTAAAGTGGTTGAAAGCGATATACTTAATATTATTTCATTGATTTAGAACGGAAATCCTGACGAAAATTCTCAAAAAAGGGGGATTACATTTATGAAAATTTACTCATTTTCCACCATTTGTCATATAAAAATAAAACGTAATATGAAAAAAAATTGTCAGCGTTGTCCAGTAGAGACCTTACAGAATCTTAATATATTTTCAAAATTAAAATCGGAACATTGGGTAAGTACCCTTAATTTTGTCAGGCTTTTTGGTATTTTTTCAATAATTATTTATTATTACGTAACAACAAAATATTTAACCGACATACTACTATTCTAAAATTACTTTCAACATTGTCCAGTCGTAAGATTTTAATTATTTTTTTTTTATACAATGAATAATAATGATGATAATAATTTAAAAAACACGAGATAAAACATTTCTATACGTATGTCTTCGAAGTATACGCATACGTATATCTGTAGAAAATAATATCAACGTAATTTTTCGTTCTAATGAAATCGTCCATATTTTCGAGTACATATCTACAAAAGAAAATGTGTTTTCATTCATTTTTTTTTTTGGTTTTTTCACCTTACTGTTATCCCGAAGGAAAAATTAAAAATATGACGTACAACGTGTTTTTTCTTTCCGTCGAATCATATTGTGATTTTATTCCCCACACTTTGCGGCACGGTGTTTTCTTAAGAATTCAAATTAGCCACCGGCAATTTTAATTATAAAACCTTTCCCCGCGGTAGTAAAATGAAAATATCATCCAAAACGGCAGTATGGAATAATCTACCTATATATATATACACCTACATACAATGCTATTATATGATACGAGTGTACGACTATTATTATTATTATTATTATTATTATTTTAGATTGTGAACGAATTTCTCCTTGTTTTTATTTTTTTTTTTAAATATAAGTACTCGAAAAAAAAAACTAACCATAATAAATATATGCTTTTAAAGTTTCGAGTTGATAAACACATAGCCAATAGGTGGGTGAACACGGTGAATTAAACACGGATATTCACAAAGGACATTGAACGGGCTACGACCCTCCATTACGGTATACGTTGGGTTATAAAGTAAACGATTCTCTAAAAATGACCAAAACCGGTAATCCAGAGAAAATTGTAAAATTTACGGATCGCTATTGGGTATAGTATTATATTATATGGTTTACTGCAGCAAAACAAACGTTTATTATTCCGGATCTTAATAATTGAACTCTAAAGGTTGTAAAAATTTGCGTGGGTACATTATTTTAATAAACGTATACATTTTGAATTGCCGTAGACTTTAGATAATATAACATAATATACGAGTAGTGAAGTAATATAGGTACCTACTCTGGCAATATCTCGAGACTTCTCGTAATACACTTTTTACTTTTCTGTATTAACATTTTCAAATTTTAATACAAAGTTATAATAAAAATCACCATTTCAGTTTTTACCTCGGGCTTTACATCCTGAATTTTGTGACGAAATTTTATTCTTATGAGCATTTCAGAATTTGAAAACACCGTAGGGCTCGGAATCGAAATTAACAATCTTGAAACGGAAACCCACGTAGAATCCGTATTCATTTATCTTGGGGTAATCTACATCGAAACCGGTACAGATAGCGATTACTTCACTATTTAAAATTAAAGTTTTTTTTTTTTTTTTTTAACGTTGGGTTTTTGAATTTCACTCAAGTTGTAATATTAAAGTGTATAGGCACAAACGAACGACAAGTACTCTGGATTGTCGCACGCAACAATTATATTACAACGTCAACGACTTGTAATAAATTATGGGCTAATAATATGTTCTGTCGCGTAAAACTTACGTGCATTCGTCGGGCATCATCCAAAAACAGTTGGATAATAAACATTGAAATCGTATCTGTTATTATTTCGGTGAATGGGGCCGGATAAAATTGTGTACATATAAATCTTGAAAATAATGACAAGTATAATGGCAGCTGATTATACCGACTGATAAAATAATTACAGTATTTAGAGTGGTCTAAAACAACACATGTAAACATAATATTACGTACCTAATCTATGTAATCACAACACAAAACTTATATTATCATTATATCATTATATCATACGTAGCTGCAAGTCGTGACACGAAATCATAAATCGTGATTTTCCTCGCATGTCTGACGATATTTGTGGTATCTTGTCACTTCTTATCACCCATCTGCTTATATAGGTAATACAAAATACATTCGTATATATCTACATATAAATACAAGTATTCTCTAAAACCTGCACAGGAATGTTTTTCCTAAAATTTTACGAACCGGGAGCAAAGCTAGAATAAATAAATACATTTATCAGATCTGAACCAGCTGAAACCATAGTGGTCACCGGTCATGCTGTATACGTCTATAGTGGATTGGGAGCAGTTGTGCGACGTGTGATAAGAAATAGGTTCGGAAAATGGCGGTGTCGGATTTGTTGCGAATCTGCATTATCGGCAATTATATGAAAAAGTCTTTTTTTCTTCTTACGAAAGTTAACACTGTTTGATTATAGTACGATAATAGTTATATTATTTTTCATATATGTTAATAATTATATTTGTTATTGTACCATACTATCATGTTTATACGTAACTATATATTATATAACTTACGTTTTAATTATTCTAAGTGACAATTTATTTAAATTTTTTTATTCATTTTATTTTTATTTTCAGAAGTAAATTAATACTCACATTGCTAAATACTTACTATAAAATAAAACACAACAAAATAAAATACAATTATTATATTGGAGTGTTCTTCGCTTTATAATGTTTATAACTAAGATTTATATATTAATATTTATATTCTGATACACGGTATTCTAGTTTGCAACGGTTGGGAATAATTTTTATGATGTCGGACACCTTATCATTTGTTGGACAACTGCCAATTTTACGAACGTCTCTTCGTCGGAAATTTTTTTTGTATGATCCTATATCTATGAAGTCACTATGATTTGATAATAATACCACGTTATCATTTTGTTCTTATCGTGTTGTATAAACACACATATATATATTATATTATTATTATAAAACCAGTATATTCTGTGATATATAAATATTTTTTTAATATGTATGTTTATGGTATTAACTTTTCCATGTGACATGTATACAAAAATTCAATAACTTTCGGTAAGGTAATTTATATTTAAATTTTACATGTTTTTACTGTATTATATATTTTATTTTATGTTATGTTTTGATGTTACAAAATGTGTTTAGTTATACTTTATTTATTTTTAAATTTTTTAAATTTTACACTCTGCTAATTTTATTTTGTTTTATTTATTTATCTTATTGTAGATATTATTTTTTGTTTTGAATTTTATATTTTATTTTATGTAAAAATGTTTAAAAAGTCACATTATGTTATAATATTATATAATATATTGTATTGTAGTATTGTATAATTTCGATATTCCCGCCAATAATTTATTTATTTATTCATTCAATTATTCTTCCATATTTATACTATATGATCACAACAAAATTTATAACGTGATATTATCAAATCATAGTGACGTCATAGATCAGACGAAATCATTATCCGACGAATAGACGTCCGTTCTCGTCTGTATGTATCTATACACATGCTAAGATTTGTTCAACATCTTTTTTAACCATATGATACGATTACGAAATTTTATCACCGCTTATAAATTTCAAAAAAATAATAAGTATAACATTCGAAATACTTGTAAGTATATCCACGTGATTCCAAACGGCAGTGACATAATTATATAGAGTCACATTCTCATATTTCAAACACACGACCTTTCTTTTTCCACCATATTCTTGCCCTATTGACCTGCGCGTATGTTAAAATCATTGGCCGTAGTAGAATAACAATTATTTAGTTAATACAACACGCTAACCAAATAGATAAATATAAAATCGTTAGGTTAATGATGTGATTCTATCGAATTCCGTATTAAAATAGTCTGTAAATATTAGCCGGTTTTCTGGGGAAAGTCTCTCTTTTGCATTCTAACATATGAGCAATCGAAGAAGCGATGAATGACAGACAATAAAAACGTCGGCTATTAGCACAAACTTACTTTTGCCCATAATATGCATAAATAATGAATTTTTTTTCGCGTGTATTATATATAAAAAATAAATACGGTAAAAATGTCTTCCAAATGTCTACAAAGTAAAATCATTATCTTCTAGAATGAAAAATTCGATTTCACTTCCGAACGGTTATTTTCTTGATTGAAATTCTCAAAATACTCTTCGTTCATCCCACGTTTTCTAGTATTTCAGATTGCGAGAAACGGTTCTTCTCATCGTAGAAAATAGTAATTAGTTTTTATAAACGCTTGGCTACCGATAAGAGATAATAAAGCGGATAGTACAGATGTATGAGATACTGCGAAACCGTTTTAAAATACGTCAAATGTGTATTAAAGTTTTCCGTTATATTTGAATTTTTAACGATTAACTAATGTTTATCTAGTATTTACGTATAAAAAAAACTACGATAATTGAGTATTTAAAGAAATCTATTTCTATATCACTTATTTTATTTACAATTATTTGCTCCATACTTTTATACTTATATTCCGTAACTTAAACTATAATATTATGTCAACTAAAAGTAGATCAACATTTTAATTAAACAAAGAAACGGCTTGCTTAAGTGCAGATGAGTTTTCCTATACGCCTAAAGTTCATGCTTTATTGCTTTAAAATTTTAAATAATAGGTACACGACGTGGCCCACCGTCAGTCATGCCGTTGGTACCTACCACCGAAATATTTGTAAACAATTTTTTATTAGCGGTCGTAATAGTAAAAAACTAAAAAACATTTTGTTTTTGAAATTATTTTATGATAGTAGTATTTTAAACCTGAACATACGACTTTGTTCACATAGCATCCTGTCGGAACAAAATTTATAACAGATTTTAGACAGTACCTATCAGTTGAATTACTGAAAATTATAATTATAATTACAGACTCTAATAAATTGGGCTTTTTAATAACTAATTAGTAAAATTGGCCAAGTTATCAAAAAAATTGAGTCATTTAAGTTAATTTAAATATACTTAACTAAAAGTATATGAATAAAAAATATGTTAATAGTAAACAGAAACTAATTTGATAGTGAAGATAGACAACAATTATTTAACAAAATATTATATTTTATTTTTCCATTAAATACATACGAATTTTAATCTTTAAAATTATTTAAAAATAGTGTTATTAATTTATACAATGTTGAATTTTTACAATATTAAGTTCATATTTATAAATAATTATTTATTTTATTTAATTATGTTAAGAAAGAACAGTTGATGAAAAATGATTAAATATTTTAGTTATAAAAATGAAAAAAGTCACATTTCAGCTAATTTTTGCCCACTATTGCTAATTTTTATCATTACATTTGTCTAATCAATTAAAAAATTTTCTAAATAACAGAAAAAATCAATCTGTTGATATCGGTTACAGTCGATTTGATTTCTAATGGATATTAAGTGGGTGCAATAATAAATATATGAATTAATTTAGTTAAATTTCACAGCTAGTTTATCTATGGTGTGACCAATACTAAAATATTATAATAGTATAGTAATATTACCAAATGACAAATTTAATCCAATGTCATGTCAAAACATATATATATATATATATTATACACATATAAAAGTTGTTCAAAGAGTATGGATAACTGAGTGACTTTAGAGTAAAATTACTTATGATCACATTTATACAGAAAAATTATACGGCTAGACGAATGAAGCTATATTTCGGTATTTTAATATTAATATCAAATATTCAACTATGAATATTTTACATTATTTTTCTATAATTTATCAGGAATGGTTAAAAATTATTCAAATTAATCAAAATTCAAACTTTTTAACTCTCACAATTTTGAATATAGGTGTTTTTTTTTCTCGGAAAACACTTTATGAGTCTTATTTTTTGGAATATTTTTTACACGTATTTGTATGTTTTTAGTTATTTCGGATTTATACCGGTTAATATACCTATGGGTTATGATTAATACGGGTGCAAAATCCTAATTTGTACAAAAATAATCGAAATAACTCGTATTTTGTTCGTGGATTTTTTAACTCCGTTCGTATAATAATTATAAGGTTTATATGTATACTCCTCTGTATAACCATCCGTCCTACCGAACATTGAGTATAATGTGCATTTCTGACTTTTTGGATATTTTTAGATTCTGAGCAGAGCAAGGAGGCCATTGATTTCATAATAATGTTTATTTAATTATTTTTCTGTGAACAACTTTTTGACCAGAAGGAGTCGGTCGAGTAAGAGTTTTTTTTTTTATATATTGGTATAAAGGCTTTAATAAAAATGGTTATTAGCCTACTTTAAGTTAGGAGAGAAAAAAAATAACAATAACCTTATTTTGTCTTAAGATTATATACAGTTATTTATATTTTCTTAAATATATTAATTTTGTGGAAGAATTTACAAATTGCTTTAGAGTTTTCTTTATTGAGGGCTTGATAAATTGAAATAGAGTTGTTGAGAATATCATGTGCTTCAGTAAATTTTGGACAGTCGATCATTATGTGATGAATTGATAGATTGACTCGGCACAAGTCGCATATTGGTTTCGATTCTTTGCTGATAAGACAGGAATAGGTAAGGTGAGAATGTCATTCTCGATAGTGATAATTACTTCCACTCTTATAATAATATCAGGGGGATATTTCCATTTTCTTACGTTTGGTTTTACATTTCTAAGCTTATTTATAAGTTTGTGTTATTCCAACAGTTTTGCCAAGTATCTATTATTTGATTTTTAATATTGTTAATTACCTCAGATGTTTTGATTCTATTTATTTTAACAAGAGATTGGGAAGTTGTGGCTTTGTTGGCCATTATGCCTGTTTTTTCATTTCTAGAAATTTCCACGTCAGAAGTTGATGATATTTCATGGATGTGGTGTATTAGTTCATTCTTAGGGTAAGGGTTTGAAATTAATTAAGTGTACTCAAAGAGTTACTGATAATGATAGAGGTGTTCGAGGTTGAAGATATGCACATTTTAAAACTACTTTGAATATAGCATAGGTTTTGGCTGTATATATACTAGTGTTGGGCGATAAGGAGTACTTGTAATTTTCATAGTCTGTGATTACTGAGAACCCATTACCATTCTTATTTTTAGAATGTCTTTGATAGTGCTGAAATATTATTTCATGGAAATGGTTTCGTATGACTAAGTCGGAAGTATTTTGTTTATAGTTTTCTGTAAGTTTTGTGTTAATATTTGGTGACCAGTGGCAAGGGGGAAGGAAGATTGTATCTTGTTTAATGTTAATTCATGGAGATGTAAATTTTCACTAATCAATTTGAAGTTTTAAAAAACTCTACGACGATTGCATATTTGGTTGGCAGGTAGTGTGTTGTGAAAAACATTTGTCGTAATATGGTTTGATAAATTCTTAATTTTAGTTATATACTTTAGTAGGAGTTTTGAAGTGTCTATGCCAGCAATAGAAAACTGGTTCTAGGCGTAGTACTATGAACATGAAACTTTTTAATTTTTGACTGTATTAGTTTTCAAGAGCGTCCGGTCCCCGGTAATAATGTATTATTGACGACAATCCAGTCCGTGTAGGACCAACTCTTCCTCCCCAATCCCATTTATCACCATACACGCGGCATGCGTAGTAGTGCTGTTCCAAAGAGGGGGGGAGGGTGTTTCACTCCCAACTTTGAAAAGAGGTCACAAAATTAAGTCAAGTCGGCAAATAGTAGAAAAAAAATTCGATTGTCTTTTTTTCTTTTATTGCCTATTCACGTTTTGAATGAAGTATTTTGGAATTTTGTCGGTAAATCATGCGGAAACTAAGTATTTTTCGGAATTTTCAGTCGGCAAACTATAAATTATTATGATTTTAGTCGGCAAAATTTAATTTTATGTTATAAAGCGTGTAATTAAGTGTTATATTATTTTTTTCGTATTTTCACCCCTCCCCCTCCAAAAAAAACCCTTTTTTTTTGCGCTTGGAGCAGTGGCTTTTTTTTCTTTTTCATCCCGAAAATGTTATTCCCTGCGATTATTCGACCGGTCACTAAAAAGCGCGACTTTTCATACCCGTTTTTCGGCGATTTTCGTCCATATTTTATCTTTTAAACCCGACCCCCTACCCGACTCTCGTCGGATACTCGACATAATATATATATATATATATATATATATACAGGTGTATATATGCACACCGTGATATCATTATAACAGTGCCGGTGTGTAATATAATAGTGCGCGCGTTGGTAAACTCTATTCGGCGGCGATTATCATCATCATCATCGTCATCGTCATCATCGTGGTCGCAACAAAAGTTCCGCCACCAACTGTGATACTCTCTGTTCGAGCGTGCACGCCGACAGTAATTATTATTATTATTTCGCGGCCTCGCTGTATAACGACGGCGGCGGGGGGAGAATTTAACGGCTGTGCGAACACCCACCCCCTTCCCCGGGGCGGCACGCGATCACACGCGCACGCCAAACGAGTGTTTCTGTACGCGATGGTGTACGCACGGTGGCATTACCCACCGCCGCGCGCCGGTGGCGGTTGTTTTAATCGAAACCATAAATACACGCACGCCGTCCAAAATGATATCTCTATTTTGACGATTATAAAATAGGTACAACCGTAATCGTAATCATAATAACAATAATAATCATAACCGATGACGTAAATTTCGTGTTCTTTTCAGGTGTTGTGTTTTACACACGTTTACACGCAGCAGTGGGACGTGACTAAGGAGCGGGGCGGTGAGGGTGACATGTCACCACCCCACTCCAATCCTCCCCCTCCCACCAAAAAAATAATCATAATATTTTTATCGCAATGAATTGTTTACCTATTAAAAATTTGGAATTCCTATTTATAATATCGCGTAAATATGTATAATGATATAGTTTTGGTATGAAAGTCGGTTTGTATCTACGAGATAACAATATGATAGCGTTAAAACGCGTCCGTGTCGTGTAAACACTTTAAAACGGTTCAAAAAAATAGTTAAACCGTTTGCAAAAACGCTCTGTGTAGATTAAAAAATTAAAACCGTTTTATAATGAGTTTTGCTGCATTTGTGGCTTGTGCTATATCACTTATCCTATAACGACCTGATACGATGTGTTAAAGTTTCATTTTAAATATATATTTCACGATTTAGTAAGTCTTTTTTTTTTCCAGTTGCTAAGGTTATATACTTTGGTCACAAGCCTTTTTTAATAATCAACTCGTAGAACTTTAAACCGGTGTAGGTATAACTCATAATTTTTTGTAATAACCAATCCGACATGTATAACTTAATTTTCATCGGTTATTATATCCCTTTATACATTTGTAATATATTAAAATACTTCATTATATTTATTAATGTCCAATAATTTATTACTATTAAATTGAATCGCTGATTATTGTAACTTAATCTTGTAGTAAGTATTGTTTTATTTGCATATAATAATTTAAATACTATTTTTGATATATGATAGCTGCAGTGGAGTAACTAGAAATATTTTCCGGGCGGTGATATGGATAACTGAAATGGATATATATTTTGTCACAAGATTATCAGCATCAAAGATATTATCTATGAAGAAAATATGAGATAAAATACTTCATGGTATATTGAAAATCACTTCCTCTGGAGTTATAAATTGAAAATTCGTTCTTAAAAAAGTACCTCACGAATGATTATTTTGTTAATTTATACAGTAAAAATACTATGGTCTATAGATTGAATATTACAAATGCATGTATACAATATAACATCCGATAAATGCTCAAGTTTATAGTTCCTGAATTTATTATTAAAAAGAGCTGGTACCGAAGTATGCTTATCGTAGCCACCGGAAATAAAAAAAAACATTAGTAATAGGTTAAAATTAAGTTGCACTTTTCAGATTTGCGGTTACAAATAAATTACGAATTACTTATAAAAATTATTGTGAAATATTATTTTTAATGCCAATTACGATTTTGTCCTGTCAGACCATTAGTGTACATAATATTTACATATTATACTAATTTGTATACGAAAATTATATATTTATACAATATTAAATATGAATTCTATTCTATAATATCAACAAGATATTGCAATAAAAAAAGGATCTGGGGAATGATATACTCGTATCACTCCATCGTCCTCCTTAGTCACGCCACTGATTATAGGTAATACAATTATAAAATGGATAAAAATTAAGTTCCGGATTTGTTATTACGTATTGTATTTATTTTAATAGGGAAAATAATTTTCAATATGTCTAGAAACATTTGATCTCACGTTTTCTACATAAATAATGCTTTAGATGCCGATAATATCTTGTTACAAAATAATATCCATGCCCTAGAATATGGTCTAGATATGCAGATGGATATAAAATGTTTTTTTTAATATTGTTTATGTCTCTTAAAAAAAAATGAAAATATAGCTTTTAGCTATTTTTTTTTAAACACATGTTTTAGAAATTGCACTTTTGTTAAAAAACTGAGCAGTTTTAGTGCAAAAATGCATCCGTATACAATTAAAAAGTATGAATTTGTATACATTTTTTGAACGATTTTTGTAAGATTTTTGATGGGAATAATATGAGAAAATCTTAGACAGATATTGAGATTTTATTCGATAAAATTATTAAAAGAACATTTTTTTTTTTTTTATGAACAAATGTAAAATAAATTAAAGTATTTATTTATAACATTAATACCATAAAACACATTTATTACAGTAAAAGCAAAAATACAATTTACTACAACATTTCACAATCCAATCGTCACACGTGTAAGGTCGAACTATCCATTTCCCTGTATAGCAGTAAATGTGATCAGGATGGTGCTTTTCAGAGGTTATTCCATACTTTTTCAATAAACGTTTGAGGGAAAATTAAACCAGGAAGGCCTAAGAATGAGTTATTTCCTCGTGACCTCAAAACATAACGGAGTTGGAACTTTGAAATTTTCACAGAGTATATGTATTTTACTTATTATAATATCTGTTTATTACGTTATATATTCTTCAAAAACATTGTATAAATTATTTTATTAGAAAAAATTGTTTCTAAATTAAACATATCCTCCTACACCACTGTTAAAACTGTTTCCATGGATTTTTTTTTTTGCTCATCAACTGAAACGGGCCAAATGATTTGTCCCCCGCGTGGAAAGAAATCTGGCTATATACTTTCTAATATCTTAGACACCACCCTTGAAATGTCCAATATACGCTACTGGGAGTCACTATTGACACGAAACGTAACTTCGTAACCCATATAACCAATTGCACGAACATAGCCAAAAAGTAGCAAAATTTCTTTTTTCGCCCGATAATCAATCCACGTAGCCGTCTTTCGCTCAGAACTAAACTATACCTTTACAAAGCTTGCATCGGGCGTATTATATTATGCGCAGGACCCATGCGGGTTCCTAACCTATTAACTAAAAGTTAATCAAAACTAGAAACAGTTTTATCTACCACTCTCACGCACATTACGAACATATTGGCTAGGTCATAATAGTCATATTGGTTCACATCCAACAGTTAGACAATCGGTAACTCGGCTGCAATAACCTTCATAAAAGAAACGATTTCAATAAATCCAGCTCTTTTAAGTCTTCGCATCAAAAATTCAAACTTTAAACATATCTCAAATATTCATAATCGCCCGTCTTCTATAACGAATCATTCGATAAAAGACCACTCAATATTTACTAAACTACTAATCTAGCAATCAACTTCCAAACAACCTCAAGCTTACATCCACCTCTCTGGCAGAAGCACCTAGCTTGGAACAGAGCATCTACCAACAAAGCAATGCAGATGAAATTATAAATAATGCATCGACTATTGCAAATTTTATCTCTTAAAAGTTTCCATTTTGCTTTATTGGTGTGTTATTTTGTTTAAGTTTTTTTTGTTTTTGTTTTATCGGCCTAGTGTAAGCCCGGCATAAGGATACTCGTTTTTACAGTTTCGCGATCATATAATATTATTTTCATCACTGTAAAACACCCTATATATTATGTTAAGACAATATCATTATAAACAATTTTCTATGAAAAATTCATGTTAGCATTTCATATTTTTAACTACTTATAAACATTTTAAAAATATTAACAAAAAATAAATTATAGATAACAACACTGTCTAGTGCCCTACGTAGCTATTTTCGAAATTAAAATTTTTTTAAGTTATATTTATTTATAAAAAATCAAAAAAGTTGATTTTTTAATAACTCATAAAACATGTTTAATTGCATATATTATAGAAAATTAGTGTTTTATATTTAAAAAATCACTCTGCTTAAGTTTGAAATTTAAAGCTCTACTAATTAGGCAAATTAAAAACAAATAAAAGTTTACTCAACGTTTAACACCCGTAAAATACCTGATTAAATTATAACATCCGATTAATGACAGTTATGAACATACGAGTATCTATTATAAATTTGTCCAATAGCGGTATTCAACCCAAGGACTGGAACTTTAAACGGTTCCAGTTGGAGTTATGGTTTTTTTTGGAATAAATTTCAGGTTTTCAGTTGGGGTCAGGTCCTTGAAAAAATACAAATTTTGGGTTTCGGTTACAACCGATAATTCACTATCGAAGACATTAGTTTTTTAGCATGGAGTACCCGTAGTTATATGATGTGCATGTTTTCGGTCTCGTGCACACATAGTCGGGAAAATGAAATGAAATTTATTGGTGATGGCAATTATGCGAAAAAACTACTTCGCAATGTGAAAGAATCCCGAAATATCAATATATAAACGAATTTTGATGAACTTTAATAATAAATAGTTTAATAATAATAATCAATGTGTCGAACATTCGCGAAACTGTTGTTTACTAAACTCGCATATTCCTCGTTTACGATAAAACGTTCAATAGAATATTAGTAATTAATAATAATTAATTTGTGTAGTAATAATAACACTTTGCTGTAGACATAATGAATGGAGTAGACATAATAAGTAGGTATACTTACAATGTTCGGAGAGAAAATGTCTGTACTCTGAAAACTGATAATGATAAGTATTGAGAAATCTTACATGTTTCGTAAGAAATTTTCGACCATTATACAAACTGTTTTTATTTTACTATCTATTATTATAGTTTATTAATAGTATTATGGTAAGTTTATACTTATAAAGAAGTCGAAAAATTATGTCGGATAAAAGTCAATTTGTCTGAAAACCTGAAAAAAAAACCAAATAAAATATTCAAAAAGCGCACTGCGAACGTGCTAAATTCCCCGATTCTAGACATATTTTATACAATAAGATACTTATAATTTTATGAACAACTCATTTAACCTACAAAATGAATAAAAATTGGAAATATTGATATTGCAGGTAACCACAGCAACGAACTGTATAAACAGATAGATGGGAAGTCAGGAAATTCTCACTGTTCGAGTGCACTAGATTTTCCGTTTTCTATCTCTCTATATTAACTAAGTATATCAATTATATGAATAACAAAATGTACTATTAAACATAAGTATGCCAGCATATTGATAGAAAGAACGGGTGCAATAGGGATATAAGTTGTCTAAATTTATTTTTAGAAACCTGAAATCCCTCCAAAAAAAACTGAAATTTTCAAAACTTCTGAATTTAGTCTAAGGGTTCGGTTTGGGTTCTTAATAGTTTGGAAAACCGGTTCCAGTTAGGTTCTGGTTGTATAATTTAAAAAAGGTTACGGATTCTTAATCGATTACTTTCAGTTGGATTCTACACCATGGTTCAAACAACTGGAAACCCGAATAAACCATTTTGGTTCCAAATCATGGTTTAGCATTACTTAAATTTTACATCTGCCGTGTATTTGGTTTTAGATATTTTAAATGGTAGGTATAAATTTGACATAATGATCTTATTCTGGGTAGAAATTGTATTTTAGAATTTGATGTTTGAACCGTGACCTAGTCCATATCATAAATCAACGGTGTCAATATGATGTTTTAGTTGCAAGGAGTGTAAAAATTAATAAAACAAACAGTCAGATAGAATTTTAGATAAATAGTGCTATTACTCGTTAACTAGTATTTGTTTTTCGTCTTTCTAAGATATTTTTAAATTGATAAAAACAACAAAAACATATTTTTAAAACAATTATCGTGATTATAAAACAATCAAAACAGTATTGGTACAAGACTATTTTAAAATTATTTACTTTAAAAATAATGTGTTAAAATTATCGGTTTTCTATTTTATTTTATTGTATAAAAATTGCCTATACAAAACCTCTTGAAAATTGGGTATGTGTGGCATTAGGCTCTTCTTACAAAATTATTTTATGTATAATAGGTATATAATTAATAATATCCATATACATTTAGATACTAGTGTAATCGAGTACAAGATCTCTGTAAATAGTAATAATTATAGGTAGGTACACCTACACAGTTATATTTTAAAATTATAAGATATGTCATTGATAAACAAAATACTTATATAGTTAGATATAATATGTAATTATAAAATTTCGGAAGACCTTGGGTTTGATAATTATTTTTTCAACGTAAATTACAAGTCAGTAAACTTATTGAATCGTAATTTTTATATTATGACAGCTATTTTTCAGGTTAAATTTATGAATTTTGATTCCTTGACCTGGCTATATCGAGTTTAACGTCACGATTGCATCTCAAAGTATTGATAAAATTATATTGTGAAGTATTTAAATATTTAGTTACAATAAATGTTTCTTTATTGAAAAAAAAAAACATTTACAACCCTACGATATTTATTTTAATGGTGTCAAAAGTCTAAAATTAATAATAATATTATTGACAAATAATTTTAGAATATTTTGTAATTCTACCGTAGTAAGGTAAGAAAAAAATGATAATAATCATATTTTGTGTTAGGAATATTTTGATTGAAGCTAAAATATATACAAGCCGAACAATTTTGAATAATTTATCCGTTCATAAGTCATAATATCTAGATTACCTCATTATAGTATATTGAAACCCTATTTTAAATTCATATATTTAATATCGTATGACTTGTGTAGTATGTTAAAAATATAAAAATTTATATATTTCGAATTTTTTTTTTAATGGTCGTCGTTTTTGATACATAAAAATCAATACCTAAATTAGTTTATATATATATATATTATATATGTTTTTTTTTATAGTTAGGTACTACCATTTCTGTTTTTTGAAATGTTAGTATAAATTATTTATTTAGATTATTTCTAATTTTGACTTCTATGGCATTTTATTATTTTACTCTATACACCCGTGTAGAGCGCAGAAAATACCTATCAAAATATATGATACATATGTACTTGTATATAACCTTTGTTATTGTCAAAATTCATAACATTTTTTATTATTCTAATTATTCGCGAAAAAGAATTGTTGTTTTCCGAAAATTATTTTTTCTATGAAATTTTACATACCTACATTACTATTTTAAATCTACTTTTTACAGTATATTTTCAATCCCGTGAAATATTCAACATATATGTATCCATATTATATTTTAATAAATAATAAATCACAATATTAATACTCCCAATAGTCAATATCATGTATAATTTTTGCAGAGCAGTAATATTTTCTCGACCTGCTCACCGGTACTATAAAGTGTGCAATGTTTGTAATAATTTGTCAACAAATTTCGTTTAAATCAATAGCATTTAATTAATAGTTCACATCATAATTCCAATTGTTAATCAATTTTAAAAATACATACGCACTCTGTTTACTGTTGGAGAATATCAAAACCAAACTATATAGAAATATAAAATTACGAAAGTTTTTTTTTTTTTTTTTTTTTTCAATGGTCTCTTAAATATTTTAATACACACGACGCAGTTTTAGTCGCGTTCACTTCAATGAAAGACGAAATAAATGTATTGTATAACTCAAAGTTTATTTATGATCGTACGCCAAATGTTTATCGGAAGCCTCACCACGCACTAAGATAGTAAGGACTGGAATCGGAGACATTATCGGTGGACCTCAATTATTGTTATTCCGAGCGGTACAAATATGGTCATAGTGCCATCTATGTGGAAATATGAAATACTAATAATAACACAGATAATGTCATTATCAATGTTTGAACGAACTAAAAATTAAAAAATACAGTTTGATCATTTTAAATCTTAAATCTTCATTGTTTTTAATTTGTATGTACACTTATGTATCGACTAATTTTGATAATTTTTTTTTGCATTTATCTTGGTTGTGTTTTTATTTGCAATTAATGAATAGGTACTGTCGCATTCGCATGATTACAAAGTTGGATATTATTTGTGTTTATGTATCTGTTTTGTGTTCCATACACGGAAATTGAACGGACCTATTTTTATTGAAGAAATAATCAAATGTCTTTAAAATATTTAGAAAATGACTTTTCTACAGAAGTCAATAATAATCCAAAAATAAAATAATTTGGATGAGTCAAACCTCCATTTGATTTCAAATTTACAAGTGCAACTTCAGGTTTATTAGAGTAAAATCTTTTACTCTAAATGAATATAATACCTGATCTTATAAGTCATAACTCATAAGACATAATATTTGTCTTTTGGCGCCAATTATTCAAAATAAATATTAGTAACATTAGTAATGACTTGGAGCGTTTTTACCCCTAGTTGTACCGCTCAATGGCTGGGCAGGTGGAGGTGTCGAAACATCTGAGGAACGGTCCTCTACTACCCCTTTACCATGTCGATACCAGTCCATACCAGGTATACCATATCTTAGCCCGTGGCCTCACGGTGTATCTTACTCGTAATTATATCGTACGTTAGACTTTAAAATACAAACTGTAATACATTTTCTAAAAATAGAATGAAATTCCATTGCATTGAAATTCGTGTACAAAATATATATTATATAATCAACAAATAAAAATTATTAGAAATTGTAAAAAAAAAAAATGTATTCCGGTATTAAATTGTCCAAAAAAAAAAAAAAAAATGAAAACGATATTGTGCGAGAGTACACCGAAAACACCTCAAAAGGTAAACGATATACTAATATTAAATTTTTTCATATAAAATATTACAAATATCGATGGTCCATATTAGATATTATCATCCCACACTTAAATAGTCAGCGTGGATACGGAAATTTGGCGTGCACGCGAATCTCCTCTCCAGTCCCAAATCTAGGTATTCGACCTTTATTTTACTCGAATTATACCGGCCCTCGTTGTACCCTCGTATTAATAATATTATGGTGTTTCGAATGCCGATAAATTAACGAAACCGCACTCAAATCACTTTCAGTTTTGCCAGAGCTTCACATACGTTGCGCAACAAATTGCAGAGTTTCCGACATTTTACAAAACGGCAAAATCACCACTCGATATAAAATGAATTCCGAATACAATCGTCATTAGTAAATTATTTGACGTAAATGGTGGATTTCGAGAATTTTTTATGAAACGTGTAAAACGGTTGTGTTTAGCCGAAGGGCGGCTGATCACTGATCATATGAGTAACATTCCAAAACCGAAAACAGAAACAAATTTTCGAGGTGTTCATAACTGATCAAGCACTTGTGTGTAAAATGCGGAAAAGTGTTTTTCGAATCACACCCATGAACCAAATAACAATACAAGTAATAATACGGGTAAAAATCAAATTATAAAATTCATCAGAATGATGGACTATTCTTATTTTATAGGAAATTACACACTATAGGTACTGTCATACCGCGAGATATTTTGTGTGCTCGTAGATATTCTTACGGGTATAATAACATTGATAATTAATATCATCTACCAAAATATTAATTAAGTACGACGATGTTTTGGACAATATTTTCAGCAGTTTAATCTCTGAAGTATGAATATATAATAAATTGTATTTTACCACGGCCTACAACAGCTGGATGATGTACGAACTAATAATGGAATTAATTCTTTCGACGATCTTATCAGTGGTGTATTTGCTGAGTTATCATTCACTAATGATTAAGTGATAAACCAATTTTAAATAAAACTAACATTCGTTAGGTGTTTCAAAATATATTATATGAATAGATAAATGTAAAAAAATACATGCTGTGACGTCGAGTAATATAACGCATTTTTTTTTCATCTCTTATCATTCTATTTTTAGATACCTACAATTTGTATTTTTATAGTTCTATAAATGGAAAAATTTACAGTATGTGTAGTTATATTATAGAAGTTACGTAATTTATTCATAAGCCATTTAATAACACTTTTAAACAGTAATTTTAATAATCGTACCTATTATCTACTATAAAAAAATTATAAAAAATTATAAGGTAGTTTTGTTTACTATAATTTTCTATTGGTGTGATAGGTACTGGTTTATCATCTTTGTACAAATACTCATAAATTAAAAATGAACGACCAATAAAATAATTGTAGTTTGTACAGGACTCATTCGATTTATAATTATAATTGTACACCCACGCTATACTAGGATTATAATCTATATTTGGCATTTACCTACTTGTCTGTAACCACTAACTCAATATATATTTGTATTATAAAAAAAACTTTAGATTTTGAGTGGAGAAAAGAATCTATTTACTTCACAATAATATTTATTATTTTATTTTTCTGGAAAAAAGTTTTCGGGTAGGAGTTGAGTAAAGAAGTTTGAAATTAAAGAGCTTTATTTATAACAAATTAGTTCCATAGGTAATTTTTCAATTTCCATTACTATTATATACTGTCCAACGAGTGAAGTACCACCACCTACTTACCGTCTTTTTAAATTTTAAATTGATTACATATTATGATTAATTTTTTTCCTATATAACTATAACTTAAAAGTGAGTAAACCTATCATTACGTAAGTGCAAATAATATATTATTATTATTGTGAATATAATTTCAACATGATATTATTTAATAAGACTTGAGAAAATAATATTTGTATGTAATTTTTTTCTTATAAATTTATTTTTTGGAAATAATTTTACATTGCAATTTTTTTTAATAATTTATAAATGAAAAAAAGTGTATACTTATTGTCTAAATATTTTTCAGTATTTTAGAAGAGCAATTTCTACAGTTAAACCATATTTGGACGTAAATATAAAAAAATGATTATTATATTAGGTACTTTATGTTTAAAGAAACGTAAAACACATAGAAAAATACTGATCTAAGAAATATCTAATTTTTATTATCTTACAGTGTCACTGCTACCCATTAATTCTCAACTTCAAATATTATTAAGTTATAAACTGCAGTTGGTTCAATATTCGTCGTTTATGTATTTAAATTTTTTTTCAAATATTTACATACCTATACACAAAAACCTATGAGAATATCAATGTCTTATCTTAAAAAATATTTTGATACCAGCTATAATCTATAATAAACCTAAATTTTAATACGCATACGTGTATATATATATATTAAAATATACAAATATTTAACACATTTCAAGTGATATTATTCAGACACCTGCGGTATATGTACATGCATTCGTCTAAGAAGATCTAAAATCATTTTCCAGTATATTCAATTTTTTTTTTTTTTATTTTTTTTATGAAAAGTAAGTACTTACTACAGTATAAAAGTTATATTAATTATGCAATATAATATGCCTATAAGTTACGGCCATTTTCACCTGCAGAGCTGAAAACTAAAAATGAAAAGAATCATCCCCTGTTGTAGGTAAGACTCACTTTAATCTCTATAAATACATAATGTGGGTTCGGTGAGAAATGTAGATTACGTAACGTACAATGTACACATTATAACCTAACCGAGCCCCCAGATAAAGTAAAATGTAAAATGAAAATGTATATATTATAATGTCCATACATTTTAGTTATTGTGTTTATGCGCGTATTTCTCTTGTTTGTTACAAATGTATTGTTTCGGACTTTATCTGGTCAATGTGTACGTTATTTATGGTCTATATAAATTATACACGAATTATTTCGATAAATGTATATTATATCAAATTGACGATAATATTATTACATTCGTGCGGCTGCGGTATGAGCACAACTTTACATAATGCGTAGAAACTTTTAGACGAGTTTGAATTAGGCTCCGGTTCTAACCGACTCGTGTATAGCGAACACTTTTATATTTTACGTTCCGACAAACGGGTAAAAAGTTGTTTGGGCCAAGTATTTGTTCGGTTATCTATATACACGTACTCATCAATAAATAATTTATATAACCAAGGCATTCCAGTTTTTCCCCTAAAAGTGTGGTACGTTTTGGATGCATTTTTTTTTTTTTTTTTAATACATATAATCTACGATTGTAGAGTTAGACGTCGATCCGAATTCAGAGGAGCGTAAAGTTTTATTTTATAGTTTAAAAGAAAAATGTGTTAAAATCATAAAATCGTAAGCTATTCATATGCATACATAAAAAATTTCCGGTCTGTAGGAGATGGAAGAACTTCGTTCGTTGCGTAGGATACTGGTGGTGGATATATTGAATTTGAGAGCAGTTCAAAATCATTTCTCTCGATAAAACCATTTTGAGCGAATCTCCGGTGTATATAACATGTATATAACTTATATATAACATGTATATAACATAATATTGGCGTTTTTAATATGATGTACAATGTACATAGTATGCTATAGTTAATTTACTAAGTTTCTGGCATTTTCATTTTTCAATTTATAACAATTTTTGGTAGTTATAAATATTACATATCACTTATATACCAGGGCTTGAATACGTTATTATTTCCATCGTTGTAACCGGTTTGGTTTTAAAACGTTATTTACATTTTGCGATGGAATATTATCTGTTTTATAACGCATTTTAAATTTTGCATTATAACATTTTTCGTTTTATAACGCTATCGATTTTTTTAGTTATAATGTTAGGCATTTAATGTTTTTAAGTCATATAATTCGTAATATTTTCCTTATAAAGGTGGTATTTCGTTGAACTTTTAAAAAACTACTTAGATAATTAAAAAATAACTTCTATAAAGTACCAACTAGAAGGTATTTACTATGAAAAACCTTTATACCAGAAAATTCTTACTCTACTCCTTCTACCCAAAATAGTGTATACATCTTACATACATACATTAAAAAAAAAAAAAAAAAAAAACATAATTTTAAACCTAAAATAATAAATATTTATTCACGTTAAAATATACTTTTTTTTTTTCAAAACGAATGAATACACTCTTCCAAACCACTTTTTTTGTTTGCGATCCAAAAATTACGACTATTTACTAAACAGCAAGGGAATGAAAATTACGCTTCAAAAATAATTCGAATATCTTAGAACTTTAAAAGGATTAAAAATATAATAAAGTACCAGCTACTTAGCTACGTTTATTATAACATAAATAAGTAATGCTGATGAAGACAGTATACCTAGAATAATTGTATAATATCATTTTAATAAATAAGAGGTGTGGCAATGAACGAGTAGACATGAATTTAAAAATATTAGTTTAATTAAATATATGAATTAAAAATGATTATTTTTTATTCGGACTTTCACTTTTGAATCAAAACATGAACATAATCACTTTTGATATTATATAAGATCCTAATTCCTATATTTTAATGAAAGTCGAATTTTTTCATAATTGAAATATAGACATCAACACGTCTTTTTTTTAAATTCATTTTTGATTTTTGACTGACAATATTTATATTTCGTTGGAGAATAAAGAATGTACCCAAATTATCATTTGAAATTATATACCAACGATTGATTTGGGGAGGGACACAGGGGGACGGAGCTACTCTTCCTTTTTTTTTTATGTCTAATAGTGTACCACTTTATTTATTTATCAAGGAACGTAGGGAACGCAATGTCCGTTTTAGTTTTTATTAATTTTTTTTTTAATGTAAATTTTCTTTGGAAAAATTGTGCAATTACGAAAACGCATGTTTTCTATCCTTATCACATAATAGGTTTTAGATAAAAATCACGATATACAATTTTGAATATTTAATTTTATTAAATCATATTGATATCATATAGGTAATAAATAATCATTATTGTCCATTAATGGTTAAAGTCTAAATGTATGGTGAAATATTGGCGAATTCAACGTGACACCGATAAATTTCTGTTATTTGGTAGGTAGTTTTTTACAATTAATTTTATTAGTGGAATGGCGTTTTGCGTTATACTTGTACTACAGATCACTATTTTTTGGATTTTCCGTGGCTGAATAGTCGTTTCTATTCGGATTTTAGTTTAGGTAAAAGGAGTATAATGGGAGTACTTATAAGCTTTTTGATAGGAAATATATTTTAGTTGATACTTAAAAGAAGTACATTTTCGATTTTCTCAGTAGGTAGTTTTCTCAAGTGAGCAGGAAATCTAAATAAAAAATGACCAAAAATTGTTATACATCAGAAAGTAATAATGTCAGAGATTGAAATATATACATTATTTACAGTAGAACTGACACGTATTGACGTGTAATTAAAATGATACAATTTTCAAAACTGTTTGACCACTTATCAGTTATTTATAAAACAATTTCTTGAAAAATTATATAATAACTACATTTCGGTCTACATCCACAGCATAATCGATAATTCATTTAAAATTAATAGATGTTTCATTATTTTGACAGAGGAATGCCTTAACTATGCTTTCCCGAAAAGTAACCCAACGTTGATATAAAAAAAAAAAATGAATTTTCTTCTTCTATTCATGTTGTATAAAAATCTAAAAATGTTTTTCAAAATCCCCCCGGTTGAGAAACTTTGGATAGGGGGTGCAGGGAACGAAGTCCTTTATGGCTTACTTTTTCTCTAATATTTCCGGAAACTCTGATTTTTTAACTAAGCTCAGAGTCTGTTCTTATTTTTTTTTTTAATTCAACCACTTATATACAGACATTCTAATTTGTGTGGTTGTTCCGACTTCTAAATTTTAGATAAAATAACTCGACATCAGTAAATGAGACTTGTTCCGTTCTGAAACTATTTTATTACACTTGTTTCTTGCGGATATACTACCTTATAGAATTGAATAATGATGAGACTCAATCGGTTTTTTCGGAGTAAATCTCAACAGAAAATTAAAAATGAAATAGTATCTATGTTAGCTTTTAAGTCCAATATTTCTTAACAAGAAAATATGATCAAATTTATCAACAAAACGTTTTGGAACTGGACAGTTTGGATACTCGAGTGAAACTTGTGTTCACTTGAAAAAAATGATTAATATTGTCTTTAAAAATTATTTAACACGGCGGCAGGAACTATTTTTCTGGTGCGGTATATATTATATAGCCATGTCGTTTTTACGCTAAACCGATTGGATGAAAATTTCGACTACTATAATTATTATTACAAAATATTTAAAGTCTATTAAAATAACATGTACTGATATTTTAAGAATGTATAAATTAATCGCTAGAGTTGAGGAAGAGGTGTCCAGATATAGTATAAGTATATGGGATAAGTGACTCACTCGTCATATAAGACAGACCGGATCCAGTTCAACTTTAAATGTTAGTGAAGCCTCGCGGCTATTTTGTTCTTTTTTGTGTTAGCATTTATAGATATATAGACTAAACAATAATTATATTATATTACCTATTCATTATGTATTTATCGTCAAGACAAACCGATGGTGGGATCCTGGAATGGTCGGCGTTTATTTGATATCATATTTTGAAATAATTGGTCCTAATAGATACCAGTCTCACACTTAGTTTGGAATCTGGAATCTATACCAAAAATGGTCCAGAACCCCAGTGTAAAACGGACTTAAAATGGTTTTTAAGGGATTTTGTATAAGCAATTTTAAGGAGATTTTAAGAAAAATGGAAATTTAACGATTTAAAAATATTTAAAAGTATTCCTATGTGAGAGTCCCGTATTTATCAATGCAAAATCTTGATGTTTGTTTTAAAAAATATAAAAACGGTCTTACTCTTAACATCTTTAGATCTCTCGATTACTCACTTAAACAAAATACGTTTAATTGTTTTGAAAGAGTAATCCTTGAACTGTGCTTCCTTAAAGAGATAATTTTCTCGTATAGAGTGTTTAATCGTTGTATTTAAACGCAAGTTCAATCAAATATTAATTCGATAAATCACATAGCTACTAAATTATAATATTATGGACTTACCATATGAATATATTGCGATTTGTATTCAAATAATTAAAATTTTTTTTATATTGATAACGAAATAGTGTGTAACCTATGTCAAATATTAAATAACTTTTACTTTTACTTACATGTCAAATTACAATATGAAAATAAAATAAAAATAAAATTTAATCATAAATAATTGTCTAATAGATTGTTTAATAATAATAAAAACTGATATCGTCATGATCGATTAATAAAAATAATTGTTAATACATAATTATTATATATTATATTTATGTACAATCAAAAGTTTAATCTTGAAAGTAATTTTTGATTAAAAATATTACAATTGTCTATATTATGTAGGTCCCTACATTCCTACTTAGAATTTAAATGAAATGGTAATAAAATACACGTACTCTACCGCCGTTAAATATAAAAAATATTTTTGTGATTCAAATTTTTAACGATAAAAATCCTTTAGTTATTTAAATATTGGGTACACATTTTTTTTTTTTTATATTATATATACTTGATTTGATAATTGTGAATCCACAAATTTACACATTTTATCAAAATTAGAAAAAAAATTAAATAATGTTGAAATATATTTTCCATATCTGATTTTCAAAGAAAATTGTCTGCGATAATTTAAAATAAATTTACATATATAGTTAGCATAACATAATGCGATGAACATTTGATTGAATTTAAAGAACTTTGAAAGTTTCTATGTAGATTTTATTGTAAGAGTGAACCAAGAAAAAAACATTACATTTTCATGATTCTATATTTAACCTAAAATGGATGAATAAAAAATGATATCAAAATAAATAATCGACTAACATGCGTATAGTAGGGTACAATCTTGCAGGATGTAAGATTGTTATTATTATGAGAAAATAAACAAAATCGATTTCGAAAAATCCACTGTACCGTATAGGTTATAGGTACATAAGTGTTATCATTTATTATTATATCTTAGTTTTTACGATTTTCAATAGAGAATACTGGGAAAATTGAAAAACTATCCATCTAGAGGGGTTTATATGTCGTTGTCCAATTACCGATCTATTGATGCGGCGACTGCGTAAAGCTTTTGGTCCTTCGAACCAAAAATATGATCATACTATACATAAAAAACATACTATAACTAAACATAATAACACTATAACATAAAAAAAAAAAAAAAAAACCGTCGTTATTAAACTAATATATTCATTTTGCTTCACTTATAATTTAAAATATGGTAATTTTTTATTTATTTATTTATTATTATTTTTTTTTTTAGATTCTCAGTAGAGCGAAAAGTGTATTACTCTTATACGACGATGTATTTTTCTTTTACATTTTTTATTTTTTCTTCTTACTAAATAATTATTTGGGTTGTAAACATATTCAAAAAGTTTCATATTCGTATACGGTAACTTTGTAGATTGGAGATTAAAATACATAATATTGTACTTTAAATACATGTCGTTTTTCGAATTTCCCAGTACTACCTACGTAACAAAACGGTCCATTAGTATTATATTCTCGGTAATTTCCAGTAGTCGTTTTCCAGGAAATCGAGATAAATATACTTTACTTTTAAAATAATATAATCTCTCTTCTATATATATTACGGATGGATCGAACTCAAAATTTAGGTGTCGAACCTATCTCCGAACTATGAAGTTTATAAACTATTTCTTATAAATAGTTTACGAAATGATCACTCTACCGAATGAAACTCGAACCGAACTTTTGATTTTATTGTCGAATCCTAAACCGAATCCGAACTTTAAAATTAAATAAACAAAATAAGGGGTCATCAACTTTTTTTGCCGAACCTATTTAATTTTACAACAAAATAATTCTTTACAAACGTAAATAAACCAATGCCTACAACTAAAATATTTAACTTCGACAAAAATATAACACTTACACTAGAATTTTGAAAATATGGTAATGAGTTAAAATATTATAATAGTCAAATTCTTTATGTGATAATTCAAGGACCACAGGTGAGTATCTTATAAATAAACTCTTATCAATATTTGGCAATCAAGACAGTTGTTACATAATATCACAGAATAATAGATAAATGACACTGTTTGGCGGCTTGGGGTATCCATGTCAGCTGTTCGAGTCAGTTTTGTGACCACGGTGGCTACTCTAGGTATATCATAGCCCGATGGGCATCCATACTATCTTAGTCCGTAATCAAATTAAAACTATTTGTTATTACTTATCAGATTATTACCATTCACTATAGTATATTCAGAAGGACCCATACATGCTGCTATACATGAACATAGACTTCGATGCACTCATTGATTGTTTGGACATTTTTTCTATTTTTTAGTAATTTTGTATCTTGTCAGTGATGTGTGGTATGTTGAGAAAAGTGTTGAAAAATTTGTTGAAAATGTGTCAAAGTGTTGAAGAATTTGATGACGCACGACGCCTTGGGGAACGGTGTAAATGTTCTTTGATAACAGTTGACGTGTGACGTCGACACGTTAGGTCGGTACGTATTGTCTTGGGTAAAAATAGTAAACTTTAGGAATTTTTTCAAAACTTTCGTCAAAAGTCAGTTTATAAAACTACGAATGGACTTTTATACTAAACCTATTATAATTTATTGGGGTTTTTATACGAAATACCGTTTATTCGGTGTTAAACGTCAGCTATTTGTACGCGTATAATCGTTTCTGGGCGCGATCATTAATCATAACTTTCATATTTAAATAGACAACGCGCCTCCAACATATGTTATTTTTGATGAAGTGGCCAACCTGCCTGAAAATATTAATTTCCACGCTAGCTATAATAGTTTTATAGTGCATAATATAAATATGTATGATGTGTACTTTGTACATAATACTAAATGCATATTTTATTTGTTATATACAGGGCCGGGCCACCCTGAATTAATATTAAAGAGTCCCCCCTCCAAAAAAAAAAAAAAAAATGGTCAACTTCTTCTGTAATTTGTCAATTATTTAAACTTCACACCTTAAAAGCTTATCGACTTATCGACTGGACTTAACTCCTATGTGCGGCGGAAGGGGGAGTAGATTCCTTCATCAGATACAATTTACATTTTTGTTTTTAATTATATCATTCTTTTTTCCCGATGAAGATAATTTTGTCTTGATTCGTAACCCGGATAAGCAAAACATGGGTCAAACACTATACATGGGATGAATAATCTCTAAAAGTAACAAGCATCAAAGTTCAAGTAAAATGTATAAAAACTCCGATTCAAATGTATCTGTATTTAACGTTAATCATACAAATGGCAAACTCGAAAAATACACTGGCGAAGTCTTACACAGCGAGGAGGATTTAATACAATACCAATTTAGAATTGGCCCAAGAGGTACCTAGGATAATTTCAGTGGACAAACTTCACTGTAACTTCAAATGATTCTGGAGTCCAAGGAACCACATGGAAATTGAATAATTAATAAATCCCGAATGACAATTTCCGGTACCTATTTCGAAATCCTAGTATAAGGCGGACTAGCTCTATTAAATCTTGCGCAAAATCTGTATACTTGTAAATTCCAAAAAACGATCTAGAAAATCACTTTACAAGATATTGATGATGATGGGTATATATGACGATTGTTTAAAACGCTATACAATATAGTCACGGGCGTCTCAATGGATTTGAGTTTCTATGACTAATAGTAACAGTATGAACATATTATTTTACAAAATATGGTATACAAAGTTATAAAATTTTATACGCTTAAATATGGGCCAAAAGTACTGTTATGTATTTTTTAGATTGAACATTTTTTTTAGTATAACTATAAAAAAATTTCAAATATTTCATATAAATAAAAGTCGCAAAAAGAGAATAAGTCTATCTTATAGATGTTAACATACACACGATTAAACATTAAAGACATTGTTAAATTTATATAATTTTCTTTGAACATAGGGTTAACATACTGTATGTAAATGACATAATATTTTATCAATAATCCACCTTATGGGCGTTTAATGAAATAATGGTTAAATATCAAAAAAGTTAAAGTGATTTTAAAAAATTGAAAATATAAAAAGAAAGGTTTTTACACTTTTAATAATAAGATTAAAATTTATAAAAATAAATTGCAAAACCTCGAAGAAAATATTAACATTGTTTCATAAATACAGTAATCTAAAAATTTTATAATAGACATTAAACAGTGTATTTCACTAAAACAGAATCGCTTACAAATAACTTTTAGAATGCATTTAAAGATTTTGTAAAGGTTAGACTAGAATTTTTTTTGTTTGACGTCTTCTTAAAATTTAACGAAAAAAGATAGATTTACAAAATCAAAAGCCAAACGTAACTGATAGATTCAATCACTATTTTACTCGATTTATAATACATCTTTTGCACCTTTGAATTTTATGCTTCCAATATCGTGAATCACAACATTAATATTCAAACAAATTTAATTAAATAAAAATTTAAAAAAATTTTATTAGGCATTCGTTGGAATATTATTAATAATTAGATTTTAAGATTTGTCCACAAAAAATGATTTTTAATAGGAAATTCGTTCTAGTTGGTATTTTATAAAGGTAATTTTTTGATTTTTCCAAATAGCTTTCTAAAGCGTAACGGAAAACTACTTTTTATAAGAGAAATAACAAAAAAATAAATAAATGTTATAAATTAGAATATAACAAATAAACTAGTCATGGTTACCGCCTAAATAGGTGATATTATATAATATTTATAACTGAAAATCATTATAAATTGGGAAATTAAAATACCAAATATTTACTATAACACTATATATTATTTACGTATATTTCACTAGCCATATAAATGTTAATAGTAATAATTACATTATATACACCGAAGCTTTGTGCAGAATCGTTTAATCGAAATAAATAATTTATCATTGCTTTCAAACTTATCCGTTACCAGATCCGATCACATGACTTCCACATATTACTGGCCGACTTTTTAATTTAGGAAATTGTTTTGTTTGTCTTTATCAATTTATACAATTTTTACAAAGAGTATCGAAAATCTATCTATAAAATATATAAAAAATATATAGTTAAATACTCTATGATTCGTTTGTGCAAATATATAATATAAATTAAAAAAAAATAAAAAATACTATCATGGGCGATTGTCGGAAAAGGACGACTTATTTAGGAAATATAACTGTCCGTTAAATGAGTATATAAAAGGTGTTTCTAACATAAATACCGACAATTTACATATATACTCAGTGAGGCCAATGATAAAATATAATAAAATATTTGACGTTTTTTCAATATGTTTTTTAACATTTTTTTTCATAGGATATTGTTTTTAATGTCAAACTAAGTACACTATGATGTTTCTTGTAAAATGATCATACGAATCGATGTCACATTATTTTTGCACATTTCCACTCAATTTTATTATCAAATTGTCGGTATAACACATCAATTCATATGATAATTTTACAGGATATATCATGGAATATATATTTATTTTGCGTTTATAACAATATTCTAAGATAGAAAAAAAATTTTAAAATGTTATCATTGTGTCATGTCACCGAGTATGTTTATACTAATGACGGTATTTTATGTTAAGAGTATTTTTAAATTGAACAATGTCTTCAGAATTTCGGTGAGATATAACCTAATGATGAAAGTTCTAAAATGCTTTTTCATCTTCAAAACAAGATATTTTGCACTTTTTCTTAGATTGTTGATATAAATTTAAAAATAAATAATCCATGATATTTCCTGTAAAGTCCTCGTGTGAATCGATATAATTTTGTGATCGCACGATTTTGAGGCTTAAGTGTCCCCTAAAATGGTCCATGCATCAATAACCATAAAATTCTATCACTAGTATAATATGGTATAAACATATTATGATGTTTTTATAATGATATTAAACGTTGTGTTTTCAATTATAAAAACTTGGACATTTTGTTATTTTGTCATGAATATAAAAATAATAATATTTCCCTAATATTAGTAATATATAATAATTATTATAATATTAGTGGGAACCGATTTTTCATGTTAAAATGTACATTAAAACTGTGTAAAAATTTCAATATTTATTTACTTTTATTTCTAAAAATTGGAAGGTTTATTAAAAAATCGACTTCTACGATAACCCAGCAAAAAGAGTGATCAATAAAAATGTGTTTACAGAACTAAAGTCGGAATATCCTAAGTGTCATTATTTTTGTCAGGAATTTTGGTCTTTGCAGAATAAGTGAAATAAAAACGAATTTTGAAATCATATTTTGACTCACAGACTTGTGCTTACAGCGTGCGCGTGCGAGAATCAGTTTCTGAAAAAACGGATCGGTTATCGCTGAGTTCAATACATTAAAACTGATTATATTTATACTAGCTTAAGTGCAACACCTACCGGGTCCTACTCCTTGTGAGTGCCACTCCTTTGATGTGAGACTATTTGTAAGTTGAACAACTTTTAAGTGCAGACCTTGAACTTAAAACTTCGATTCAGTGTGCAGTTAACTTTTATTGAGTACAACACCTAATTAGTAGAATTGCTTTTAAATGCAATTCGTATTCCTCAGTTTACGCATTTCATCGGAAATAATATTGTTAATTAATTAATTTTTAATATATTCCGTCTACGTTCAGTCGGACGTTAAAACGTCCGAGAAACGAGAATCCGAAGTCCGCTGCATCGAAAAAGTCCTACAAGGATCGCTAAACTCGATTTCAGAAGTTCACGGAGATAATACAATGGTGCGAGAAAATGTCGAGTGACAACGGAAATCGGCGGGTCGGGAACCGCATTTTTTTCTTCCCGACGTCAAAAGCTCGGAGAAAAGGTGAAAACGCAGAGGAACAAAAGGCGTAAAAGTCTCAAAACGACCGGAGAATAGTTTTAAAACGGTAACGGTAAAGGAATAATCGTCGAGCGATGGCGAAAACGGGCCGGGAAATTAAATAACAAATTTTAATAATAATAAAGAACGGTTTTCGGAGTTAGCATTTTATATTTTATAAGACTACACTATTACTACCTACCATTGACAGTTGTTATTCACAGGCGATATATATTATTACTGTAATGTTTATTGTGATTTTAATGCCGTGCGAATCCTCGCAATGCGTTACGGGAATACCATTCGATATCGCGGGTAGTGCACACTGTGCTGTTGTCAAAGTCGGCATAGGTGCATCGCGAAAATAATGCGTTTTCGTACAATTTGCTATATATTTATTTTTTTTTTTATGTGCCAGAAGAAATGTGTATAAACATAAAAAAAACTAATATTAATAATTAAAATTGTTTAAAAAAAGTTTAATTTAAAAATTCCAAAAGTTGACGAGTATTAAAATAATATATGGGCATTTGACAAGTTGTTGTATTACTGCGAGAACAGTCACTATAACGCGAAAAATGCATACCTATTACCTTTTTTCTAGATAATTGTGTCTCTTCTACCAATTTCATATAAAACTTTTTGTTATACGATAAATAAAAAGCGAGATATTTACGAAAAAGCCATTTTCTTGACCTTTGACCTCGAATAACCTTTGACGCCTAAATAATATCTATGGGGACCTTTTACGTTGTATTTATAATGATATATTAAGATGTTCGGCGAAAATTCAGCGTGCTCCTAATTTTTCATAATTTGACTTGGCTATTTTTACTATACTGGGCAAAGATATTATCAATATATACCTTTACTTAGTAATGTTCTTAGTAATGTTTACTATAAACATGCCCAATAACATAGCAAAAACAGATATTGAATAATAATAACAACAAACGTGTTCAATTCATCATAAACTTTTGCTACCCAAAATACAATTTATGAAAAAAAATCTAACAATTTAGGAATATTTAAGTACGTTTAAAAATTAATCTAAAAATAGCCCCTTACTCGTGTCACTTTTTATTGTCTTGTAATCACGAAATTTTCGTCTAAAAGACCAATAAGCGATTTTTAATGATAAAATATAATACGGCTAAAAAAAAAAAAAACAAAAAAAATAAACGCCTCGAACGATCCCTAGAAGACAAACCGATGAATTCAGAGTCCCGTAGTTTTATCACGCTTTTGTAGGTCGATTTTTCGTTGTTGTTTCGGCCCATGAAATGCATTTATTTCAGGGTTGGAAAAAACCCAACTCGGTTGGGTTAAATTGGGGTTTTTTTTTTTAAACCCACTTAACCCAATAAAAATGTTTATTTTTATTCTCCATATTACATACACTGTATTTTATAACCATGTTATCAACTCGTGTTATCTAATAGCAATACTATTTTCAAATTTTTATTCTTAGAATTTATTATATGTTGACTGTTGATGTGTAATTAGCTTAAAGTGTTTTAGTTTATTGTTATTTGTTAATATTTATATTTTGTTTATAAATTAAACCACAGTCGTGTCGTCTGGTTCAGGCCGATTTTTTACTCATAAGCAACCAGTCCTGGCCAAGGCCATTAACATATTAGTATAATGTAATATAATAAATTATATTATACTATATAGTATACAATAATAATATAATTTGCATTAACTTTGATTGGTACCTATATAATATTATAATTATTACCAAACACATGAATATTTCTATAGTTGTGTTCATAGTTTATTCAATTTTTAATTTTCTAAATAGAAATTTTAATATTTAATATTCGATGAAAAAATTCAATATATTTTATTTAACCATAGTATAAAATTATATAATTTTTCTAAGTTGGTGTATTGGGTTTTTTTAGGTGGGTTTTTTGGTGGGTTTTTTTTAGGTGGGTTAAACCCAATAAAACCCTTTAGGTTTTTTTTGGGTTGAGTTTTTGATTTATTATGTGAATGCGTGAAAGCAAAAAAACTCACGTGAATATGGGTTCGCCCGACGTGGACAAAGTCGTGGCCGGTTGGTCGTAACTTTCGTCTACCGGGTCGTTATCATTGTGTTCTCGGAACCACATGACCATGAAAAATCCGGATGGTTCCGTGGACTTCCCGTGACGGTCTTGGCTCGAGGATCTCGTGTCACAGGGCAGATACGCTTTGCCGCCGACCGGGACGGCCACTTGTTCGATGGGCACTGAAAAATATTTAAAAAAAAAAAAAAAAAAAAAAAATGGTCTTAGCACTGTGAAAATACATTTATTTTTCAATTTTTGTACAGACATAATATTTTCACTGTTGTATTCGATTTATATATTATTATGTCGACGTGTTATTATAGTAAGAACGTTATAGATACAACCGGTTTTCCGGGTGGTTTTGTATATAGGCAATATTGATAAAGCTTTATAAAGAATGAAAATCCAACAGTTTAAAAACATTTAATTGTATTTTAAAGGTAATTTGAAAATAATCACGAGTTACTTTTTATACCATTTTTGTACCATTCTTTAATCGTTGTGTTGTCACAAAATATTTTGTCATAAACCACGTTCACGTTCTATAACCGTATACAACTTTTTTCTTTGCAATCGCAGAGTCAAAATTTATACAAAATACGAAAGACGAGATTATAGCGTATAGCGCATATTTAGATTGCAAAAGAATGATTTGAGAACTATAACGCATATTATCAAAATTAAGAGACTGCAAACCTGTGATTTTCAATTAGATAGATTCTGATAGACAATTTGTAAGAAATACTAGGAAAAATAAAAACCTAACAATTTAAAAATATTTAATTACATTTTAAATGCAGAAAAAGAAAACTCTTTTCATTGTCAAGTAATCTGATTTTCGCCTGAAGTCCAATAAGCATGATAAAACTGTGGGACTTTGTAAAGTCTGATTTTAATGTGTTGACCTGTCTTTTAGGGATCGGTCGAGTTTTTTTTATTATTATTACAGATTGAAATAAAATCAATGTTTAGACATTTCAATTTTTAATGATAAATAACACAACCAAAAAATAAAAACAAACGTCTCGATCGACCCCAAGAAGACAAACTGATGAATTCAAAACAGTTTTCAGAATTTAAATCCGACTTTTCAAAGTTCCACAGTTTTATCACGCTTTTATGTCGATTTTATGTTGATGTTGCGTCCCCTTAATAAAAACAACATTTCCGAGTGCACCTCAGAATTGTTTTTCATTATTCCACACACAATTAAATACATGAAATATATTGTTTACAAGTAAAAACAACTATATTTTAGCATATTTAGACGACTGTGACTCTTTTGGAAATTCATTTATCAAAAAAAAAAAATATGTCCACAAAGCGCTCGAAAATGTTATTCTTTTTCATTTTGACAATAAGTGATTTGACTCTAAATCTACTTAGATATAAAAATAGTTGCAATCTAAGTGAGTGTGTTTCATTGCACTAAAAATCTAACCTGTGTAGCGTCCTCTTATAAAAGTATGACATACCAATTATTTTCAGTTGTAAAAACATGTCAACGAAAAACAAATGAAATTACCTCTTATCTCGTATCCGAAATGCTATCTTTTAAATATTTTATAATAGATGTATTAGACTCTAAAACCAATTTAAAAAGCCTTTTTATTTGTTTTAATATGGGGCATTTATCAAATATTGTTAATAAATAATATTATGATTGGGTACATTATCCCTATAGGGACACGGGACAATTTTAAATTACATTAAAAATATATTTAAATATTTTCAAATTGTTGGATTTTTATTTATCGTAAAAATTCATAAAAATTACTTATACAAAACCCCTTTAAAATATCCGTGTTCCCATCCTCTTAAAATTATAAAATTATAGTTTGCAATTTTATTTTTATTTTTAGATATTTTTGATATTTAAGAAGATGTTAGTACAGTCATTTTTAAGAACCTCTTTCTAGTCATTTTTAGAAAATATTTTGGAAAATAAAAATCTAACCGAAAAATGTTAATATGCATTTTATATATATATAATAATAATTGGTCTCATTACTCAATTTATATTTTTTTATTGCAGTTGATTTTATGAATTTATACAATTTTGTTGAAATTGCATTTCTCATTTATAACAACTCAAAAATATTATAGAAAGATGAAATAATACATAAATTATAAATAACAAAATGATCTATTACTTTTATTATTA
The DNA here is from genome assembly GCA_025469235.1 of Pemphigus obesinymphae. Taxonomy (NCBI): domain Eukaryota; kingdom Metazoa; phylum Arthropoda; class Insecta; order Hemiptera; family Aphididae; genus Pemphigus; species Pemphigus obesinymphae. Next base: position 14,592 of record JAIPRL010002012.1, on the reverse strand, counting down.
TTATTAAGCTCAATTTCGGAAAGCAGTCAACAAAATTAAGTTCAGTTAACAAAATTAATTTCAGCCGGCAAAATAGCAAAAAAAAGTCGATGACATTGTTTTTTTTTTTTTTGCTTATTCACGTTTTGAATGAAGTATTTTGGAGTTTTATCGAAAAAACATGTAACAATGAAGAATTTTTCGGAATTTACAGTCGGGAAAATTTTAAATTATTAGGATTTTAGTCGACAAATGAGAAAAATGTTGATTACCTTTATTTTTTCATTATTTTATGTTTCGAAAAGAATTATTATACTATTTTTTTCACATTCCCCCCACCCCCCAAAAAAAAAAAATCTTTCTTCAGACGGCCTTGACCCTATGTAGCCGTTTTCTAATATGACGTGCATTTAAACACGTTTTATGAGTTATTAAAACAATAATTTTTTTGATATTTTTTAAATGAATATAACTATTAAATGTATCGAAAAAAGCTATATAAGGTACTAGATAGTGTTGCTATCTATAATTATAAGATGTTTGTGAATTGTTAAAAATTAGAAATGCTAACATGAATTTTTCATTTAAAATTTTCTAAGGAGTATTATATAGACAATTTATCATACATAATAAAATTTTAAATTCAGAATTTAATGTAGTTAGAGAGATCATTAAAGTTAATAAAGCTAATAATAAATTAATAAATACACTCCTTGGGCTTGTATCTATATCAGTCTAGGTTAAATATGAATTGCAAGTGTGAAAATAATGAAAATAAGACCGTATACTAAATCACTTTTTCAATAGAAAGTTGCTTTCGCCGTGACAAAATTGTGAGACTTTGGCTCGTCCAATTTTAATTCTGAAAAAAGCATAAGATTTTTTGACATCTTTTCTAAGTTTTCATCTAGGCGTTTTTCGAAATATGAATTTCCGCTTTAGATATACACAAGTGAACAATTTTTAAAATATGGAGATTTTGTTTAATCACACCGAAATCGAAAATTCATATTTCGAAAAACGCTTCGATTAAAACCTATAAAAGATATCAAAAAATATTATGCTTTTTACAGAATAATTAAAATCGGATCAGCCAAAGTCACATAATATATCATGTGTAATACGACAAATGACAATAATCATTGGGAACTGTTGCAATGTTTAATTTTTTATTTTCTCAGGAGTTTTAAGTTGTTAACTGTCTTTACTTTTTTCCGAGGTTTTGCATTTTCACACTTCATTTGCTGACATTTCAAGTGCAAGTTTCTACGACGTTTGTGGGTATTCCGAATGAATTTTATTTAAGGTCTTATACATGTCACGTGCTATGAGTTATAACTTATAAGTCATGACTAACCGTCTGTAATTATTATTTATGAAACGAATGGATATAAATCAAATAGTATTTACAAAACAATAATGTATCCACAAACACGTGCTCTGTAATTTAATAAGCAGGTACGGGAATATTTAACCACGGGCTAATATTATGGGGTGTCTATTTTATAATGTATATTATACGTTATACAGGTATTACAGTCTTCTTTCAGCGGGTCAAGGTTTTCGAGATGCAAACGTCGAGTGAAATATTTGACACCGGTATAAATTTATATATTTGATAAATCACGTTATGCATATAGGTACATCTTTCCTTCCCGGATTCAATAAATAATATATGTGAATTCTACAATATCACGAAATCTCGACGGAAAAATAAAATAGGTAAAACGCGAAACATAATATAAACATAATATTATATTCCGCGAAGGATATCGTTCATCGTACCCACCTAATAGAATTGAACATTCTCAAAAAAAAAAAAATATAAAAATAAAAATAAAAATTAGAAAACAAAATTTATAAGTTCCAAATATACCGGAATAAACAATTTCGAAATTGATTTCATTAAAAAGGAAAGAGAAAATTTTGAATTAAAAAATAATAATAACAGTTCATAAGCAGTTTGGAGAATTCAAAAGTTTTCTAAAACGATTCTAATCCATTGTTTCTAAAAGTTATTTTTCTATTATTGTATTAATATTCAACAATGTTTCTATTTCAACTAGAAAATTTGGCAAGACATGACACTTTTATAATATTTGTCTTCAAATCAAAGTTTTATTAATTGTATCGATTGACCAATATTTTGAACGCTTCCTCTTTTAAAATGTTGTTATTATAAAGCTAAATTATTAACAATCGTAAAACTTTAATAATTAAGTATACAATTCCATTATTAATTGCCTCAGAGGTACAATTAAATTTATCCGTCTCTGCCGAAAAATCTTTCAAGTTTTACTTATCTGTAAACACATACGTTTAATCATTTTCACGTAAAACGTGCTTTTTAAGAAATATAACCTCAAAATTGGAAAATAAAATGTTCTTAACGTATTATACTTGTAATTCATTTTTAATATCAATTAACAACATATTTTGGATACAAAATAATGGATTGGCCATCATCACATAAAATGCACAGTTTTTTAGAGGTATGTGATTTTTTGTTATTTTACATAATTTTTAATCATATAAGTAGGGCAGTATTGTTAAAAAAAAAAAAACTTTGGAATGTATTCAAAACAGTTTTTTTTTAATACTCAGAGAAATGTATTTAAACGCCAATATAATACTTTTATATTTTATAGATTATTAATAAACCATTAATTTAAATTGTTTTATGCAAATTTATAAATACCGGTAATTGTAATATGAATCGATTGAAGCACTCCTTTACACTTTTGGAAAATGTTTATAGAAAAAAATCGAATTATAAATTGTATTCGAAGATTAAAATTATAACATCAAATTGATAATATATTGAATTATCGAACCTCTTAATAGCGAGTGGCGTCGGCTTCGTCCTCGATAAATTTCCATTTAAGATTCGCATCCATTATAACCGTGTAAAAATGTTAAATTCACTTAAAAATAAAACTAAGAAACATTTCTACTTTATTTTCAGAAAACTAATTAAATAATAATTATGTTTAATACACTTTTCTGGTGTATTGAATATATTGATAATTTACTATAATGACTATACCTACAGAATTTTGAATAATAATATTATGACACTTTAAATTTATAGATTTTTTATAATAATAACATAGTCGCCTAATGTCGTATTTCAGTTCGCTTGGGTTTAAAATGTCAACATTTCTTAATTACCTACATTGTTTGTTTTCGTTAAAAATATACGAATAATATTGCCTTATATCACTGATAAGTGGTTTAACTTTTGTCCAAATATTGATTATATTTATTTCGGAAATTACATTACCAAGTTCAGTATATAGTTTGACCGTAAAAAATAATGAAAAGACTATTTTTTAGTTGAAGATTATTTTCACAAGTAGTTTATTTAATAATAATAATATGATGTCCGGTATTTTCTCGCGTAGCGAAACCATTTGTGTGACTTCAAACATATTGGTCTGAAAATAATAATTCTTAAACCACAATAATGTTGTGTCATATAAACGTCGGTCGGTTTATCCATTTATATCGTGAGCTCTTACGTTAAACTATTTGAATTTCCCGATTCTTATTTTTACACGCTTGTAATAACAGTTAAAAAAAAACAACTATTGTTTGCTAACGAGTTTACCACTGTTATTTTTTGTTATCATTATTTTATAGATAATAATTATTATATTATACACTTTTGAAAATAAACAACGATCGTGATTTCAATTGCTAACCAGATTTTACTAGAAAAAACCGAAGAACCTAAGTATAATTTATTTTGGAAATGTTAAAACACATATTTTCAAAAGGTCGGGCCAATAATACGTATTAATGTATTTACTTCATAAAAAATTGCTCGGTTCAACCACTGTGCATGGATTTATAAAAAATGTCCGGCCAGAAAATTATTTTCTTTTCGAATTTCCCCCGCATACGGTTCAAATAAAACATAATCTAATTTTATCAGCTGATATCTACATAATATCAAATATAATATCAATAGGCCTCCAAATTATAAATCAAAATTCAAATAAATATATCTACGAAATAGTATTATAATTTATACATCTATTAGATACATATATATATATATTATAGTTATGAGTTGATTTTAATCAGCAACTATTATTCTGCGCTTTTGCAGCTTCTACTTTGCATATTATACTGACTTTTACGAAAACGGTGAATTGTACAAATGTTCAATGGGATCTATTGAACATTTCAAAATCCCGACAAATCGAAATTGCTTATTTAGCGGATAAATCTTTGGCAAATGGTATATAAATGATCTTTGTTTGACGTACTAAGTTTTCCATGTCCAATCGTATGTTAATAGATTTTTAATGAAAAAATTATTGTTAAGTGTTGGTGTTAGGAATAATTATATTATATTATATTATATACTATATGCATTTATAAATGTAAAAATTTAATAAGTGGGTAAAAAAATAATGTTATAGAACTTGTTATCATGCTATAAAACTGACTAAAACCTTAAATTTTAATTATTTAAAGAAACTTCAACGACTTCGTTGTACATAATTCAACGTCAAAACATAACAGTGGACGTTTAAATCGTATTTATGTAAACCTGATCTAACTGAAATTTGAACCAAAATCACAATTGAATTTGTTTTAAGAACCGGGGCCAAAACCTTTAAATTTCTTTTGTATGGAACCGGAACTGTAAAAAACTGTTTAAGGTTCTTTACTGCACTGCATCAATTTTGTATGTAGTTTATATTTTAATTAATTATATCACAATGGTGTTTACCACTATGAATATTTTAAAAATGCACATTTTTTTTTTAAATTTATAAACATTTTGTTTTCCAAAAATTAAATAGGTAAATCGGTATACGATACGAGTATTTTGAGTGAAATAAAAAGAATTAAATATCAAAACTTGAGTTTTATTAAAATTATAAATTTATAGTAGGCATCTTATGGTAAAATGTGTGTGTTTAGATTCTTAATAGAGCGAGAGAATCAGTGGTTTTATAAAGATGTTTATTCTTTTTTCGTTATGCTTGTACACATTTTCCGGTAAAAAATTTAATCAGAATAGTACTTGGAAAAGTTAATTTTTTTAATCAACTATGTAAAAACAACAAATTTTAAATATTTACCGAGTTTTTAAAGCCGTTAAGAGATGAAAAAATGTTTGTACATATATAATGAAACCATAATAAAACATGGTTATATATTTTTTATACATTGTACGTTTTAATCGTCTGTTGTCACTATTGTTTACACGGTAGAAATGGGAAATTATTTTATTTTTATAAACTACCTGTAATATAATATTATTATAAATTAATATTTTAATACGTATTCTTAACAAATTTTGATACCTAATCATATTTACCTCCATGAATATTTTTAAAAAACATAGTGATCTACGATTATACCGTGAACGGTATAGATATTCCCTACCTATCTATACCCACAAGAATTAAACGAAATAATAATATTAAAAAAATACCCTTTCATAATTATATGCCTAAAAAAAAAACTTTAATTAGTATATCAGTAGATATAGTTTTATGTTTCCAGTCATTTTAAATAAGTTAAAACATATTCGTGGAAAATATTTGCCATAGTATATATTATTATATTTTATGCTATATTGTTGGAGCAAAGGTAAAATGTATTTATGAAGCAATATAATGACACGTTTGATCCGGGTAATATTTTACTTTTTGTTCAAGAAGTACCGTGGAAATTGAGTTGTATAGTGTCTAGTTTTCCCGGGTCGAATTGTCAGTATTTGACTAGACCCATCACTGCCACTTCGAAACCCGTACTTACGTAAATTGATAAACATTTTGACTTTTTCTGATTAAAACCTTCAAATAGGATCAAACTGTTATAACAGGATGTCCCAGAATCAAAAAGTCCCGGTATCATATTTTTCACTTAACAAAACATATTGATAGGTATTTGGATATGGTTATAAAGATTTAAAAAAGTCTTTGTAATATTTATACCATTACCAGTTTTATAAAGTATCCGAATGTACGTACATTTTTGCATTGGACTTGAATACGTTGGTAACTACTCTAAACACCGGTGACTGAGTAATTGAGAATTTTTTATTCGACGGGAATATAAGAATAATGCTTTAATTAACCCTTTCCGGCACAATGATAACTTTTGGAATCATGTACTTCAAACATGTATAATAGGGTCCGTGCTTTCTCAATGATGACTATAATACTGATTTATAAATAAGAAATATTGTTTTCTTTGTATTGGCCATACTGTATTTTGTTATCAATGTAATAAAATTATGTTAAATTGTAGTTATCATTTTGTTTATGTGTATTAACAGTTAGGTGTAAAAATTGAAATTTCAAATATTGTTTAAGGTAAGTTATTTTAATTAAATTGTATAAAAAAAAATATTATATCGTTAAAAACTATTTAATTTATCTATTTATATTAATATTATACAGCTAATTACCATAGTTTTTATATTTGTTTACATAAACAACGTGATTAGTGTAGTAATCATTGGGAATTAATGAAAATTAGTTACTTTCTAAGTAATGTGTCTTAATTCCCAATGATTCCTTTTGGAATCATAATCATTTTATTACAAATTGATAAATGTTTACAATTTTCCCTTAGTAGATACAAAGTTGCCATGTGCAAATTAACTGATGATGAAGTGGTTGCCCTTCTGCAAGGTGATGTTTCAGACATTGAAGAGTTGGACGAAGGGGATGAAATCAATGTTGAAAATCTGGATGAAATATTATCCCAATTTCCAGATAATACTAATGTTAGTTTGTCTATTTATTAGGTATTTTTCATTTTTATTTTTATTTAAATTGTTCCTATTTACCTTAGTGTAATAATTACTTTCAATTACATTTTATATACAAATTGTTTTCTTTAATTTAATTTTAATACTTTTAATTTTAATTTTAAATTTAAAATTTTATTTTAATTTTAAATACATTTTGTTATAAAATATTTATAATTCTAAGTTTTAAATAAAAATATACAGGATGAATATATCGATTAATAAAAATATGGTTTTTTTTAGTCACTAGTTCCCAATGATTCTTATAGGCATCATGTCTGTAAAACTTTAGGAAGTATTTCAAAAATCAAAAAAAAAATTTTCTTTATTAATTTAACCCTACAAATGTTAAAAATAAAGTCAGAATTTTTTTTTAATTTGATATATTGGGCTTGAAAGGGTTAAGGCTAACTTATAAGGGGGCTTTACCCCAACAACCTCTCTACAAACATTTGATGATAACTCATCAAATATTAAATTATTTACAAAGAATAATTATAACCAATTTGTTTTTAGTATTTTTCCATCTCACAGTAATGTTTCTGAATTTCTAAAGCCGCTAAAAGGACGTAGATCCGCATTTTCTGTTTTCGTCTAACACCAACATGTTCATATGCGAAATGTACATCCATCATCCTAATCACAACTACTAATAGTGGAATAAATTGACCAGCAGTGAAGGCCTTTTTTTCGATATTTTAATTTTAAAGAGAAATATATGGATTTAATAATAGTTGTATCACTTGACAAAATTAAAATTTATTGTACCTATATCATATAATTTATGCATTAGATAATAATCGCATGTATAATATTCATAATAATATGTGGGTCAATAATTGACTCTAATGGTAGAAAATACGAAGACGCGTGATAAGAATACTGGATGTACATTTAATATATTATATACCTATTATCAGTTGATTTGACGGAGACGGCGAGTGCTACGTCTTCTTAAGAGTAAAGGGTAGGTTAAAAATCAAATTTTCTGATATACAAACGTAAAAGCGTACGATTCTACGGAAAATTTATCGGATAAATACATAAATCATGTCATCAGTTATATCGGTAATTTACTGATAAAATTTAAAATTTTAAAATGTTAATATTTTATTTACATTAATGATATGGTTTGATATTGATTGTAATGATTCATACAACTGTAAAAACTTTGGAATAAGGATAAGATCACAACATATAAATGCATTAATACAGCACATGGGGAGGATCTATCCCTCATATTCACACCCTCCCCCCGTAATTACGCCCCTGCTAAATATCTGTAGGTGGTTATCGTCTAATCATTTGGAATATTTTTAAAACTATTCCTTACAAGACTGACGATTGCCTATGCTATATAGATTAATTTGTCTTATCATGTAAGTACGATTACAAAAACATCGGTTATCATTTATGCTGATTATAGGTATTATATGCACGTCGTGTTTTTATGTCATTTACGATTTTTGTGACACGCGAGGTTTGTTATTAAAAATGGAAATACTAAACACCAATAATAGTCATATGAACCGTTTTGTAATGGTATTAAATCATTTTACGTAATTAATAACAAATATAACGTCCGATAAATTCATCCGAACAATAATGATACATTGGTAGATTTGATTAACTACTTGCGGTCGGTTTAAAATGAATTATAATAATTTGTTTACCGGGTATCTGAAGGACACGGGTTTGCGCTTCGCATAATATATAATTGTATTCAATTGACATATTATACACACAATATTACGAATTATTTATAAGCGATATACTCGTAAATTCCATTACAAATTTACAAAATATATATGGACGATTATGTCAACTTTTGTGACAACGCACATATTATATGCCGTATATTTTATTTCGTTCGAATATTATCAGTCGACCGTTTCGTTCCTAAATCGCGATTATATTTATATTTATTAAAATAAGTTATTCTATAAAGTTTAAAATATAAAATATACCCAATTTTAATAACCAGGCATTGAACATGCTATTTTATTAGAGTGATAGTACGAGTTAAATACGATTTTTATTTAAATTTAAACCATCAGTTTTTAAACAATATGATTCTATGATAAACAACGATATCGGAATTATTATCTACTATTATCTAAATACTTTTTACACTATTGTAACAGTGATAATTATAAATGAATTAAATCTATACTGGCTCCATTCGAGGCTCAAAATTGATGTTTGGATATTTTCATAAGAGTTATGGATAGTATACAATTAATGAAAGTATAATGAACTGATTTCATATTGAACATTGAGTTTGATATTTTTGAATACGTTATCGCGATATGTTATCAGTTATATATTCACCAACTAAAACTTGACCAACACCAAGAAACTCTTACACTTTATTCTTTGCCAACATCACTCCCAGAGACAACCGGTTTTTCGACAAGAAAACCGATTGTAATAAATTAAAAAAAAAAAAATTCCTATTTCGTGGATAACGAAAATATAAGTGTATCTATTGTATTATGTTTATTTTTACGTAATCCTGAAAGATTTGTTTTTGAAATTTACACAAAATGTATAATATTTATCTTACTCTATAATCTATATAATATATATATATATACTATTATTATGCCCGGCTATTCATATTAATTTTTTTTTTAATAAAAATACTAATATTAAGTATATTAGTATTTATATTTAAATTTAACAAAATGCATATTTTTTTTTATTTTACTTAAATTAAAAATTGTATCTTTTTAGAATCTAAGTGGAATGATGTATATTTCGTTTTACAATATAATGTAATGTAATTTTTACTTTGACACGATTTTTAGGCAGAAAAGTTCTCCAAAAGTTCCACACTGTATAGCTTTCCTACAACGGATTAGTGATTACGAAATGTATTTTTCGTAAATTCTATGCGTTTCCAGAAAATGTTGTTGGAAACGACGGAGAAAAACGGGTAATTTGACGCGAAATAATTAAAACGCCTAGTTTGAAAACGGGTTTAGAGAAAAAAATTGTACTCTTAAATATTAATTTGTCGTTTTATTCGACCGGTAATTGACAATGTGATACATTTCAGTAAATTATGACATTTATATAAATATTGCGAAAAGGTTAAACGTTTAAATTACAGCCCAACGTTATGTTCTCACAGCGGTTATTATCATTATACTGTTTTAAGAACTCGATGATTTATCATTGCTTTCGGAATGAAAATTGTATAGTAGCGCATCATGCACCGAGCACGACGAGTTAATTGATAATATTCGATATAAAACATATAAAACAGTGATGATTTTCATACGTGATTGATAGATATTATGAATTTTTTAGACATTATATTGTCGAATAGGTATTTATAAAAAACAACTATTTTATTCAATTTATATGCATGATTATTGTACATTTTTATTTTTAAAACACATCGATAAATACGTTTAAAAACTCATAATAAATAAAATTGGACGTTAATTAGATAAAAAAAAAAAATTAATAATTATTCTTACTTTTTTTAACACGTTGACCGTTCAACTGTGCCGAGGTTCTAACACCGTTAACTCGTTATCACTTAACATAATTCACTCTCTCCCTCGCCGTAATCTCATCACTTTTAAATGAATAATTTAGACCCTATTTTAAGAAGAAAAAAAATTGTAATTTGTTTAAATGCATTTCAAAAATAATTTAGAAGAGGAATTAAACATAATATATTTTTATTTTTACGTAAGTACTTATTAATAAATAATTATTGAAAATGAGGCGAAATATGTTTCTGTAGATGTTTGTTTCTGAGAAACTGAGTAATTTTAGTGTGATAGTCTCTATACAAACTTATGATTACTCTAAAACAATTAAAATTTTTATTTGGTCGATTTTCGATAATATTATTACAAATTGAATTACAAGATTCTAAATTTTCATACAATTGTATGTTTTTAAAAGTCTCATAACTCCGGCTAATAATAATATCTTTATTGAGAATTTCCTATGTCAAAATTTAGATGATACCCTATATATCCTAATCACCGAGTTAGTTAAGTGCACATATTCAGGGAGCGAACGATTTTGCGAGTTTGTTATATCAACATGTTTCAATTGAAATTCAAAATTGATAATTAGTTATTATTAATAAACGGATATCTACTTGATATAAAAAAATAAATAAATAAATAAAATTTGGTCATATTTATTTGACTTTTTGAAATCTTATAAAATATATGAATATAATAACAATTGATAATTATCAATTTTATAATTTTTTCCATAAATTTTAAATATTCGAATGATTTTTAGTTAGGTATGTGTTCAATGAAAAATAAATTGTAATTGAAAACTGAATTCGTTTTTTAATTTTAATTTTGGATTTTATGGAGTAAAATATTTTAATTTTACTAAAATATAATATTTTTCTATTTTTCTCTTTAGTCCGTCCCGTCTTAGAATATGGTATGATTATTTGGCGTCCGTACTCAGCATGCGATCGATGGCGTATTGAAAGAGTAGGTACAGAACCGATTTCTTTCATTTGCTGCGTTTATAATGAAAATTGATCACCCCCTACATGATTATTCCCTCGTTCGTTCTGCCCTTAACATACATACTTTAGCTTCCCGTCGTGAACTTGCTGATGTTTCTTTCATTTTCCCTCTCCTTGATACTCTCCTGACTTACTCTCTTTCATATATCTTCGTGTTCCATCCCATTCCATAAGGTCTCATTCTCGATTTCTTGTCCCATCCCACAATACTTCTTATGACTATAACCATCCTGGTTGTGCTCCTCCGTTTCCTCAACAATTCATGGTCGACTTTTATTATTAATTTATATTCTATGTTTAGTCTTATATATATATATGTATATAGTTTTTAAATTGTCTTTTTTTCTTACTTATTGTACTTTGAACTATTTTCTGTCTAGGCGTTAAATACACAAAATAAATAAATAATAGAAGGTATAATATATATATATATATATTACCCACGCCGTATTTCCTATAAGATATTTGATATACCTCGTCGTATTTGATGAAGCATTCATATATTGTAGTACATGGCGAGATTGTTCTCTATGTTTAAATACGTAAATATTTATTTTAGAGTGATTTTACCAATGTTTTAAACATGTTTTTTTTCTCGTTTTAAACGTATTTCTAAACAATATTCTGTACAAACAAGCATTGTCAGTGGAGGTCTGATTCATAACTAAATAAATAAATTGATGTTGGTCGAAGCTGTGGTTTAATAATCGAAAATCGATAAACCATTTGGTTTTTTCACTTTTAACATCGTGTAGCCACTTTTTAGTAAGTACAATATTAATTTCGAGCTAAAGCGGCCCCATACACGGAACGATCTGTTGTCAAACCTAACGCAGTCCACACACCTAACGATTAATCTGACGATATATAACCTAACTTTTTAATGATGTTTTTTCGTTTGATTATAAGTATTATACCGTAATCACAGAATATGTATATATGCCAAATCGTCGTTCGAAATATTATCCGAGTGGTTAAATTATAAAGTGTTTCGAGTTATTTCATTTTCGTTTTATAAATTTTTATGTACAGTGAAGCAGGTACACCGAAAGAAAAAGTTATTGCTGACGGCTGCTCTTGTTTTGCATTTGGATAATGATGACACCCAAATTAAGAGGAGATGGTCAAAACAGTGGCTTTTACAACGTCCAAAGTATAGTTAAATAAGCGGGATGACGCCTGTACATCTCTATGAACTCCGACATGAATTTTTGTCTTGGTCCATTTGTAATGATTTTAATATGCGAAACACATAATATAAGACAAATAAGAATATAAGAAATTAAAAATTCAAATATATTGTGAATTTGTGATAGTGATCAGTAGTACTGAAACATATACCAATAACCAAAACCATAGAGTAATGTGATAACACGCAGGAAATCGGTCAGACGGTCGTCAGGTTGGTTTGACAAAACGTTCGACCGACCATCAGACGGCAGACTGTCAAACACGTACGTCCATACACGGGACGATTTGGTCTGTCAAACCGGGTTTGACGACAGGTCGTACCTATATCGTGTACGGTCCCATTGAGACAAATTAACGTTTATTCAAATAATATTCAATTAACATTCGAAATTAAAATGTTTCCGCAACACCCGTATTATCCAGCGGTGTTTCTGTGGAAGTTTTGTGACGACATGCATGTCCTATAGTCGTACAAATTGCCTATACGAAACCCCTTTAAATATATCGGGTGCTCGTATACACAAAACGTTTTTTTTTTTTTTTTAACACGGAATAAAAAATATGTTCGTCTGGAACGTCCCTGTAGTGTATGTTGTTGAAAAGTTGTTTGTCATATACGACACGATCCCGTACAATATACTATTATTATTCATTATACGTATACTTATATATTGTACTGTATATTCCTATATAATCGTAGAACAAAATGTTAAACGTATTACTTCGTTAGCCCGGACGCGATATAAAACATGGTTTTTTCGTTTTTCATCTGCGAATTTATTTGTTATTTTTCGGGGATGAACTCACTCAGCCGGTTGATTTGATCAGAACACCCTTGAACGGTCATGGTTTTAATAAGTATATCCCCGGCTGTATAAATAAAAATGAATTTACGATGGCGTTATTTAGATATATATATATATATATATATATTTTTTTTTTTTTCTCGTCATACACATTGTACCTACCTGTATATTATTATTATGCGATATAATTTTGTATTCAAACGGTCGACAACGACGTTTATGAATTTTTTCGGAATCCAAATTATATATCGTATTATTATTAAATACATATATACATATATATATATATATATATACCTACCTAACCTGCGTAGTTGATATACGTATTGTTTGCTATACAAACACCAGTGTCACTGCGTACTACGTGTATATAGGCGTGCGCAGAATTTCATCGCGACTGTATTGCTGATTCGATGATTTCATTACGACGACAGTGTGGTGAATTTATGTAGATGGGTGGTGGGAGGAGGTGTGGAGACAGTCGGAATATTACGGACGAATTGGGTGGTTTTTTTTTTTTTTTTTTTGATTTTCATTCGCTTAATCGCAGGCTATTTGCGAACACATAGAACAAAACAAAAAATAATAACGATAATGAGATAGATCCTCTCCCACCCCAGGGCCGACGGTAAGTAATATTTCCGAGGGTTCGTGAAGTATCGACTTGGGAAAATTTTTTTCTCGTTTCGCTCGCAATATTCTCACCAGAGCCATAGTGTATCACTGGAATTCAATCATGTGTCAAAAAATAGTATAATATAGCTCGCGAAACTGTGAGAGGGTACTCGTGACAACATCCTCTCGGTAGTTGTATACAGGGTTGGGCAAGATACTAAAAAAAAAGTATCTTGATACATGATACATGATACGTTCATTTATAGAAAAGATACAAGATACAAGATACTTTTAAAAATATTATTATTATTTTATAATAAAAAATTTTGTCAACTATTACAATTCTATATTTTTCATAATAATAATAATAATAATAATAATATATAAATAAAATATATTTCATTATATAATAATATAAACACAAAAAAATATTCCATTTTAACTTTGAGCAGACCCGCACAATAGGACTGTCACAAAACGACCAAACTGGCCAGTCTTGCAGTATGTAGCATGGCTAAATATGGCTAGATACTTAGCCATGGTATGTAGTAGGTACCTAGATTATTATTATACCTCATGGTTGAAATATACCAGGTTATTGCAGCTATACCCCCACTATGACGTTTTTTCACGTAAAGGAAATAAAATGGCAGGCGTAAGGGGCGCTGTTTTCATTGGTTGTTTTCATGAGCTATTTATTA